>OENM01001183.1:9315-42123 GCA_900239745.1 Rotaria magnacalcarata | reverse complement strand
TTAATACGTCATAACAAAGTAAAAGCGTTTCTCTTCTCTATGCTGCTTCACATACATATTTGTCCTTTGGATAGACACTGAAAGAAATACGATTAAACAATAATCATATTAGTGACAAAGGAATACAGTATTTAGCAGACGCATTGAAAATTAATCAGGTTGATAAAACCGCGTCTTCACATATATTCTGTAGTACTTTCTATGTTATTCTTAAAGACGTTGACAACATTATCTATGCAATTTAACGAAATAGGAGATAATGGAGCAAGATATTTAGCCGAAGCATTACAAATCAATAAAGTAATCGGAACTCTTTTCGTGTTTAGAATTCTCTTTCTATTTCTCACCTAAAGACACTCAAGTCTGTACCTCTTATGCGTAATAGAATTGGAGGAAAAGGCGCTCAGTACCTCATTCAAGCATTACAACATAACCAGGTACAAACAGCTTATTCGCACCAACACTCCAACTATATTCCATTGTATTTTACACAGATCATTAAATCACTCGAACTTGAAGCTAACCAAATTGACTCTGACGGTACACTACTTATTGTTAATGCACTAAGAAATAATACTGTAAATGATCTCGATCTTGTTGTTTCCTGGATAGTTGAACCTAATTATACTTTCAGACGCTCACATATGTCAGTCTATTCAATAATCAAATTGAAGACCAAGGGGCAAAACATCTTGCTACCGCGTTACGAGACAATGCTGTAAGAGAAAATAGAGATTNATTGAATCTGTCGGAGACTAATATTGGAGATGAAGGTGCACAATATATAGCTGACTTAATACGTCATAACAAAGTAAAAGCGTTTCTCCTTTCTATGCTGCTTCACATACATATTTGCTTTTTGGACAGACACTGAAAGAAATACGATTAAACCATAATCATATTGGTGACAAAGGAATACAGTATTTAGCAGATGCATTGAAAAATAATCAGGTTGACAAAACCGCGTCTTCACATATATTCTGTAGTACTTTCTATGTTATTCTTAAAGACGTTGACAAGCTTGAGTATCGAACATAATGCAATCGGAGATAACGGAGCAAAATATGTGGCTGATGTACTAGGAGGCAACACGGTAAACTATTCGGTGGTGTCTAGCCTCTTATTCTCTTGTTTCTTCTTTAATTTAGACACTGAAACATCTGTATCTAAAATATAACAAAATTGGGGAAGCAGGATCGCAGCATCTGAATGCATCGCAACTGAATAATAAACATTTAACTTTACATTTTTAGTTTAGCCAGATATATTCGATTAAAATAATATTGCGACAAAGGAAAAACCCCAGGTCGTTCATTCCTGCAACAGGATCCAATCGGATCGGAATCCGATATATATCCGATTACATCCTACTCTGGGTTCCGATACGCTAAAAACGTCTGCTATAGTCAACCTCTAAAAAACGTTTTTGCATTAAATAGAATTCTGATCATTTTTTAAGATTCTCCCGTCGGATCTGCCAATAATTCCGAAACCCAGAATCCAATTGAATTTCCTCGGTTAATAAGATGTTGTAGGATCCGATAGAATTCGTCGTCGGATTAGTCGACCTGGGACGTTCAATGTTTATTCAATAAATATAGCAAAGATGCCGGAAGTTAAATTCATCAGAAAGAGTATTCTAATTACTTTCATGGATACATTTCTGTGCTTCTTTCAACAATAGAAAACAGAGCGACATGATATTGATTTCAGTCGTTGATAAAAGTTGCTGGATATAGATATATGTATGAGAACTTAGTGGGTTTGAAATATGCTTGTTTAATATGAAGTATCGAAGTCATTTTTAGTCATTTAAGTTAGGTAATAGGTGGCAATGGTCAAAAATGAAGATTTGAAGTACGAAAAGTTATCATTTTTTCAAAGCAAACACTAAAGCCTCGATTGTCCACTTCAGCTACTCAAATATTTGTTCGTTTTTTTTTCGAGAAAGTAAATTTTAATAACAAAAATTTACTAAGTTGGTTCATATCAATGGTCAACAAAGTTTTTATATTGATCTCTTAACACGAATAACTTTTCAAAAACAATATGATAGTATCGAGATGAGATTATCTTTGAGACGTGATGAATACATAGGTGGCGTTAACGCTCTGATTGGCTGATTCATGGAGGACGTCAATGTATGTTTTTTAAATGGCGTCACATTGCTTATTATTCTCAGACATCGATATCCATAATCGCAATTGCTTAATCAAGTTTTTCTGATTGAAATTGCAGTCAAGTTTTATTTAAATTTGTGAGTGTTTGGTTTAATTATTCTTTTGAATTAAAATAGAAGTGCCTAATCGAGGAGGAGACGTATACATATTTAATAAAATAAAATTTTCTTCTTGATTGAAATAACAAAAAACGAAGAAAGACTTGTCCTTGTTTAGAAGCTCATCCACGTACAATATCAATCATACGCACAAACAGACGTTTCATTTTCCATGGATACGTTTTTGTATTTTGAAAATGTCATAGTTTATTATTCTAGGAGTGGTTCTTCACAATCAATTCCTATTTTGTATTCTTTAAAAAATTATAAAATAATTATTGGGATTCTCTTCTTTTCTTTTGTATAGGCGCATTTTCCCCTCTGTATTGTTTGATTGGGTCAAGGTAAAAATTGAGTAGAAAAATCAATTTCTCTTCATTTGTTCGCTTCTCTTCTAGATAGGAAATGGCTGATGATACTGAAATTGAACGTATGCTTGAAGAAAAAATGCATGAAGATCAACAAATTCGTAAACATCAAAATGGTGACAAAAAAGAGAAAGACAGAGACACAGACACAGACAAGGATAAGGATAAAGAAAAAAAGCACAAAAAACATAAACATCACAAGCATCATAAATCACATAAAAGTGATAAAAAACATGATCGAAAACGAAGTCGGTCGCCAATCAATGAACGACGTCGTCGTACACCAACACCGCCAGCATTACCCAGTGGTAAACGACGAGATGTTAATTCTGAATTACATCAATTAGCTCAATCATTGAATCGAGGTAGAAATTCAAAAGATACGTCAACATCAAAATCAAGTCGTCGCGAAAAATCACCAGAATTAACACCAGAAGAGCGTGATCTTCGGACAGTATTTTGTAAGTGAACTTTGCTTTATTAAATAGATTTACAGGGCTCTAAGTTCATTGAGACAACAACACGTAATTGGATAAAATTGTTATTCTATAATTGAGTTTTGTTTTCTTTAGGTATGCAACTAGCAGCACAAATTCGACCACGTGATCTCGAAGAATTTTTTGCCCGTGTTGGTAAAGTTCGTGATGTACGTTTAATAACAGATCCTCGAACCCGTCGATCGAAAGGTGTTGCCTACGTTGAATTACGTGATTTAGCTTGTGTACAAGCGGCTCTTGCCTTATCTGGTGAAAAAGTTCTTGGTATACCAATCATTGTTAAGCCATCGAATGCTGAAAAAAATCGATTAGCCGCTCAAGTAGCTGCAGCTGCTGCTGCTCAAAATTCAGTTATGACGAATGGTATCGCAGCACTTTCAGGAACAGTGATACCAACACATGGACCTATGAAATTATATGTCGGATCACTACATTTCAATATCACAGAAGATATGCTACGTGGTATATTTGAACCATTTGGACGTATTGATAATATCACACTAATGAAAGATCCTGATACTGGTCGATCGAGAGGATATGGTGAGTGGACCGCATACATTTCTTTTTGTAACCTAGAAAATCGTTTTCTCTTCTTTGAAAAGGCTTTATTCAATTTGCTCACGCCGAAGATGCTAAACGAGCAATGGAGAATTTAAATGGTTTTGAATTAGCCGGACGACCGATGAAAGTTGGTCATGTTACTGAACGACCAGGTGATATGACGGCTTCAGCCGGCACTACTTATCCAACATATACCGGTGGCGTTGCATCATCATTTACGGCTGCATCCAATCTTGATTCTGATGATCTTGATCATCGCGGTATTAATTTAGGCGCAACGGGACGTTTAGCTTTAATGGCTAAGTTAAGTGAAGGCAGTGGTTTACAAATGCCAAAACACGCTATGGATGCATTACAAGCTGCACATATGCATGCGGCTGGTTCGCAACATGTCCGTATACCTGAACCACCCAATCCACAACAACTAGCAACAGTAACAGCTGTTAGTACACAATGTTTCATGCTTTCGAATATGTTTGATCCAACGACAGAAGCTAGTCATAATCCGGATTGGGCAAAAGAAATTCGTGACGAAGTGATAGAAGAATGTAATAAACATGGTGGCGTAGTGCATATTTATGTTGACGAAAAAAGTTCCGATGGAAATGTTTATGTTAAATGTGCAACTATTGCTAGTGGTAAGTTTTCTAGAAATAGCTCTTCTTCAGTATCCTTATGATCTAAGAAAATGGCATATTTTTTCAAGAAGAATAAACAAGATCTATATTTGTTTTCATCTCTAGCGATCAATGCTGTCAATTCACTTCATGGTCGATTTTTTTCTGGTCGTACTGTCGTCGGAAATTATATACCAACGCAATCTTATCATAAACTCTTTCCTGCAGCGACCACAACGACAACACTTCTGATGCCTTCATATCAATAAATTAGACCGATTTACTGCAGCAACCATCATTCCAGTCAAGAGGGAAAACATTCTTCAATATATATATATATATATACCTATACATATATACATGTGTTTATTATTTCATGAGAAAAAGCGTAAAAAACTACTGTTTCTATGTTTTCTTTTTCTGTATGTCTTTGCAATCTAAAAACGGTTTCGATTAAGACAAAAAAAGCTTGGCTCGTGTGTGTGTGTACGATTAAAGAAAGAAAAATGTTTCATTGAAAAAATTCTTTGTTTTTTGTTCTATTCAAGATAGTTAATGCAGACGAAAAACACAACGACAAGACACTTTTCTCGGCCACGACATGATCGGCAATAAATGAAGAGATAAAAATCGAAAAGTTTTTCTATCGTGTGATTTACTGATGAAAAGTAAATAAACTATTTGCTGCTTTAGATAAAGTATAAGAAATAAACTCGTCTACTATCAACGAACAGTAAAATAAATTTCTAGTGAAAAAACATATTCATCTTGCGCTCCGTTTTCGCGATCGGACCGTACGCGTAAGCTATGAATAATCGTACGAAAGTCGATCATAATCGTATCTTACTTGTTTTTTTCTCTCTTTCGCTCGAGGTTCTATTGTTCGTTTCTATATCGTATAATTACTCTTGCTAAAGAAACCGAATGAGACCATTGCTTTCGATCACGCCATTATCATCATTCGTTTCAGTGCCTTCATCGATACTTATATACATATATATATTCATTTATTTTTGTGAAATTGATCGTTTTATTTGCTGTCGAAATAGATAAAAACATCGGAGAAAAAATAAACATGACGCCAATGCTAGTGGGCAGTGCTTCTTCGGTTTCATTACGATCTATAAAATTATTTACTTTTGGTTGTACATTAGCCTTTGTTCTTATGATATTTCAATATGAACATAAATTACGATTATTTAATTCTCCACGTCTTATGCTTACTTTACCGAGTTTGACTCTCATATCAATATGTGGTGTGGGTTCTGGTAAGTTGAAAAAAAGATCTTTATCGATTATTTTCAAAATTTTATTTTTTGCAAAAAGCATTAGTCGGCGTTATCTATCCCATGATTGTTACTACGATCGATCGAACAACTGTTCTTGAACAGAATAATAATAATAATATAATACGGAAATCTCAAGTTTGTAAATCAGTTGTAATATTCCTTGGCATTAATCATTTATGTGTTGTAAGTTTATTTGTATAAAATAGTGTAAAAATTAAAAGTTTTTTTTTTTTTATTATAGAAAATTCCATTTCAAAGTGATCTTCATTTTACATTGACATTAGTATTTTTTTGTGTGGCATTTTGGTGGTGGTTCGATCGAAGCTCAATAAATTTTATATTCTCAATTATTGTGTCATTTCTATTAACAGTAACGACAGAAATTTTACTACGCTCTGGCGCACTTCAGTCAGTTACTAGTTCTTCTCTTTTCTTTTTGCTTTTATATAAAATAAATGAATTGATTTTGTTTTATTAGATACACATATTCGGATTTTTATTTGAAAACTTGTGTGCCTTGTCTGACATTCGCTGGCGCTATTCTCATTATTCAATTAACAAAATTATTATCACAAGTATGATATTTTATTATTTCGTTTAATTGTTTTGTTTTTGTTTTCTTATTCATTTAGTCTGTTCAACTATCGCCGACAATGGATATCGCAAGCGGACAAGAACATTTAAAGAATGATTAAGTCGATCTAGTTTTAAATAGAGAATGCATTTATAAAATGCATGTATCGTTTTATCTATATGTTGTATTATCTCTTATTTCTGGCGTTTCTTGTTTTGATAATATCTCTAATGATGTTTCTCTTCAATTTTCTCCACTTGTTAGTGCAATGTATCACTAGACTTTCAGTGTTTATCTGTTTTTGTTTTAAATATATAAATGTATCGAAAAATAAGAATAAATCAAAAATATATTTGTATTATGCTGTAGTTGAACTGTTCATCGAAATTATTCAAGACCAACTTATCAAGCCCGTCACCTTCAAATGTTTTTAATCATTTTCAATAAATTATTGCAATTAAAATTTTAATTTAACTGAAAATTTCCAAAATAAAAATGAAAAGTGTATCAACTTTGAAAATAAATCTAGCAGCGGAAGACTAGGGAACTGCAAAGTAGTATCGATTTCGATGGGACCAGCCCCGGGACTTATGAATTTTATTTTATTTTGAATAAAAGGGTTTGAACCGATTCCGTTTTTTTTCCATGACTGTGATAATAGATACCAGGAAGATTCGATATCAGAACGACCTGTGACAACAAAATTAACCGGAGCCAAGAAAAGCGATTCTCACAATTTCGTAAATGAGACACCCTCATGAAGCCTCCAAGATGTCTTTATTTGTTTGCTATTGCTAAAATCGCATGCTTTTGTTAGGTTTAAATAAGTTGTAGCTGAAGTCAGAAACCGTTGCTGTATATTGATCTGCAGTAGAGACCTGCAGGGTATGACTTTTTGATACCCTAACCCTACCCTATCATGCAAATTTAGAATATTTTACCCTACTGTATCCAATTTCTTAAGATTAGGCATGTGTTAATAAGTTTTCATATTTTTTACCATGTTTCAATATACTTTTATTAATTTTCAACGAAAATAAAATGTAAATACAAAATCATTACATATTTCGAAAGTTTCTTAAAAATAAAATGTCATTCACGATGTCGTCACTTAAATGTTGTCTTCTTTCTTCTAAACGCGTCCACTAGAACTGAAAATACGTTCACTGGTTGCTGAACTAGCTGGAATTCCTAATAGCCATTTTACCACGACACTAAGTTGCGAATAATCCAATGACCATTTATCCCACCATTCCAAAACTGATTCATCTTTAGTATAACTTAATTTTTACTGTCCATAAAGGTCGATTTTCATTCTACCGTATCCTACACGCCTTCGTTACCCTGAAGGTCTCTAATCTGCAGTGCCAATCAAATAAGTGTTAAAATTCCACGCTGTTGAGTTGAAACGTGCTCGCAACGAACTATTTGCATAAATGATGTCATTCAATTACTAAAGAAAGTGCTTCATTCAATGGGCTATTTATTGATTAACACGTCTCACTGGACTTTTATCTAAATCAGATAAGGTAGATTATGATTGTTCAGACTATTGATCTGCTATTATAATTCAATGTTAGTTTGAGAATTTTTAATATTATACAACGAAGAATTTTTTCTATTTCAATCGATTAGAACTAATTTTGCTTTAAATTCAGTCTATTTCAATACATAATAGATTTATTCTTATTTTTTTCGACTTGGATTTCTTTGATATAATTATAGCCGTTGAAAAATAAATAATGAATTGAATTTCAAACATTATTGTTCGCCCAATATAACCAAGGCCTTTTTGTTTGCTCGAACATGTAATAATAATAAAAAAAGTCAGTCATACAATACAATTATCTCAATGCGATGATTGTTCTCTTTTGTGCGGCGACTGTATGGACAACGAGAGTAGGAGAGAGAGAGGGAGAAGAAGAGAAGAGAAAGAAAAATCTTGAACAAGTCCTACGATCATCGCATAACACTCAACGGCAACGGCAGGAAGCAACACATACCATAAGGCTCATCCTATAATTCTCTCGTGCTGTCTCAATTGTGTTTTATCGTTCCGACATTCGAGTACTCTCGTTTATTCAAGTGGCGATACTTGTTCTCGTTTATTTTCGCTTATCAAAATAATAATAAGAACAACGATTAATTTATTTACATAGAATGTTTTGCAAAATTTTTATTACTCTTTTATTCATTATAAAATGCTCGTCTCCTATTGATATTCACGGTAAGAGTATTATCATTAAGTATTCATGTGCATGACTAAAATTGAACTTATACTTAGCCGGAACAGAATATCATATTGTATATATTTATCTTGCATAGCTATATGTATACATCGATGATATAAAAGTGGCGACGTAATACAGAAGGTTTTCCGACTCATAAAATTCCTGTTGTTGCGACTTATTTGATGATGTAAAATGTCTATATAACATTATAGATTTATAAACATCGCGATAATGTTCGAGTTCAACTTTGACTTCCATAAATTTGCTTCTTGACATATGCTAATGTATATGATGAGAGATATGACATCATTCATCTGTATAATTCTTTATCAACCTTGATTCTCAATATCTATTTATTGATATAATTGTTGTTCTCTGCCCACTTGACGAGTTCTCTTGCATCATATTTATCTATCAAACATACACAACATCTCACAAAGTGTGGTCTTCTTGTTGAACTATTTTATCCATTCTGGTGAGATCTGTTTACCTTGAAAACAAAAGAGAGAGAGCAAGTGAGATCAATGAAAGATTATGTCATATTATTATCATCATCATCATCATAAAGTGTGTTAATCGGATGCTAACTATGAGAGATATCATGGTTCATCTGCTCGTAATTACCGTGGACAATGGTCAGAATAATAGAGATCGTTTTTCTTCCTTCGTTCGTCATGACGTAAATTTTAATTGCGCGTAACATCGATTTACATTTCAGCACATCCAGAAATTCATTGGGGATTTGTGTTGTAAGCTGCTAAAGAATACTAACTCAGTCGAGAATAACGCCTGTTGTTCGTTAATTTATTTTCTGTCTTTACTCCGACGCATCTTAGATGAGTTCTGCATAATATATATATATTACATATAAAGCAAATCAAGGATAGCATGTGCTCGGGGCATGAACGATTATCTTTTACAATGCTCGAATACTCAGTTTTCTTTTAACTCTAGGCGAAAATACAACGATAATTGCAGCATCGAATCCTAGTGTAACAGTAACAAGCGGTCAAAAGGCCATACTATCATGTATATTTAATCGTATCGATGAATATTTATCATCATATCAATTAATATGGATTCGGCAAAGTCGTGCAGCTTATGATGCTGATTTAATTTTAGCACATAATCAAGATTTACTTATAGTTGATGATCGTTTAAATGTTCAACGTACTCAAAATGATTATAAATTAACGTTAACGGATGTGACAGTGGACGATGAAGGAACCTATGCATGCGAAGTAAACACACCAACACCACAAAAATCATTCATTCATTTATATGTTCAAGGTAAGAATTTGCTTTGTTTTTAGAATAAAACAAAAAAAAAGAAACAGAAGGAGATACATAGATGGAAATCATAGTTTCAAAAAGATGCTTATTAGATTTTCTCTCAGAATGAAGCATCATGCTTGAATTGAGATGATCAACAAAGAAACAAATCGGAATTGTTTATACTAAAACAAAACAGCAGAATGAGAATGCCAGACGAAATAAAGATGAAATAAAATCTAGCTGATCTTTTCTTTAGAATATATATATATAAGATCACCACTATTTAGATTGATAGAGAAAATCGATAAATGATGATGATAATCGCAAGCTCTGGCAAACATATATATATATAGAGAGAGAGGGAGGGGGAAGTGAACCGAAGCAAAAGAGTATGTTTATTTAAAGAATTGATGACATTTCGTTGTCTATATTTATACATATGTGGAACAGAAATACTTACGGAATTGCTTTTCAACACTTCTTATATTGATAATACAATCGACGATGAGTATCAATACGTACTGTTGTTTGTCATTAGTAATTGTCCGTGAAAATTTTCAATTTTCCGTATTCGACTAATAAATGTGTGTCGTAAGGGTAATACAAATCAGCAGTTAATTTAAATTTATCTGCTGAATGAAGTCAAGTTCGTTTTAGAATTTGACATTTTAGTATCCGCATTCAACAGGTTCTAGTCTCTAGAATTATCTTAGCTAGCAATGACTAATTCTACTAAATATCGACTAAAATTGTCTTTTAGAACGATTCAAATCATCTTCAATTGAAATACTTGATATTTATGTAGATCTTCTTGTTTGAAAATTCGATATAAAAATATGACGTAATGATCATAGATTCAATGTCTTTAAAGATCAAAAGAGCATTGACTATTTATTGAAGTTACATTTTCCGGGACGAAGACATTTCGTACCAATGTCTCGGACATCCGGTAATCCGTCGGGGTGTTCGGAATTGATTTTTGCCTTTAGAAACATTTACCCGGAGTACATAACACATGTTGGTGAGGATATCGTAATTACAAAAAATACAGGAAAATCGGAATGAAATGGTCGACAATATGTAAAATACTGTCGGGAAATCGATCGATTGGACAACTTTCATTCCGAACACCCTAGTTGTTTTAAATTTTTTGTTATTCCGAAGAGCATGTATGTTTTTATATGTCGGGAAATCGTAACGAACATCTCGTCAGACAAATCGTAATGAAAAGTTAGTGCGAAATGTCTCTTTCCCCATTTTCCGCACAGCTACTTTTTTATTAACTACATCGATTGTTATTAACTGGTCGACTGTTTTGTTGTTACTATTTGTTCATCTAGTCTGTTCTAGATCAATTTCAAAGCAAAGTGCAAAACTTGTCACATGACTTATTTTTGAATGAATAAGTACGACTAAATTTCGATTGTGTTACATATAGCAAACATGCGAATGTTCACGCTTGATTGATTGAAAGGTTGAATATGTGAAATGCTGTACTCATATTATACATGCATATATATATATAAAGTACGCACGCCTAATCGGTCAGTTCATATCTATTACTTTTTTGATAATGCACGGTGTTGATGCAGAATTATCTCCATCGCTTTCAAGTCGAAGTGAGGATAAATTTTTTGTGGTTGTTAGCGTATTATTACCTATATTCGCTCAAGCAGCTTATATATTTGATGTATTCTACTACCATTTTATTTCAAAAGAAATTAATGGATATGAAGGTCTGCTTTCATCGGTTCTAAGCGTTTTTGGATATCTGCAATATTGTGTACCTATTCGATCGCGTTGTATCCGATTTTTCTATCATTTATTCATTTGGATCTTATCGGAAATAGGTACATTAGGTCATTTAATATTAAGTGGCAAAAGTCATAAATCTTCTCTGGTTTTATATTCTTTATCTGGATTAGTAGATTCGATTTATTGTGGATGTTTAATTTATTGTCGTGTATTTTCAAAAGATCGCTATGTTCGTGTTCATATGGCCATTGAACAACGGCATTTATTTCGTTTTATATCACGTTTAGAGGTTATTCTTGCAATATTTATACCCATATTTTTTGATACACGCTTTACAACATTAACAAGAGACAACATAGCTTTTTACATATTGTTTGATTTTTTTGCTGAATATTATCATCGGTTTCATGGACTGAGAGTCAAAGCCGTTTTGTATGTATTTGTCGGCACAGTAACAGCATCTGTTACATTAGAATGGATACATATTGTAAAACACGATACAAAATATGAAGTAGCTTCATCATTATGTGAACTTCTAGCTTCTTGTCTCTGTTATTCATTAATTATAATGCAATTCTTTCCAAATAATTTTATTTCACGTAAAAAAATGGCCAAACATAGACGTAGACAAACTGTATCATCAATAGCATCGCAACAAACATATCATAGTCGTCATAGTTTTGATTCGACATTCGAAAAAAATATATGTTACTTTTAAATCGATCGATCGATGTTGACAATTTGTTTTGTCGTAAATAATGTAGTAAATGACGAATTTTTTAAGGAATCAATATTTGTATATTTATTTACTGACGTTAAATGACAGGTTTTTTTGACATGTCGCTCATGTGATAGCAATTAGAATTGCTGAAAAGTTTTAATTTTGGTTTTCTTTGTAAATTTTTTCCTTTTGGTTTTCGAACTAGATATTTTGGCGATACTATTTACCGAAATAAATGGATGTACATGATTATTAAATTTTTTCTCATATCTTTCTGCTTTGACCTTGCGAACTTAAAATAGAAAAGCTATACAGGATGGTCCATAAGTAAGGTAACAGGGGAAAACGAGTTGAGTTTTTGGCAATGATAGATGCATATTCAAGCTTAATGTTCATAGAGACATGCCTAAAGAGACGTTTTGTTAATAGGGACCTGCGTGACCATGTTTTCTAGCCACGGTCACGACGATTTTCCAAAATTAGTCACAGTCACGAGCATAGCGATGAGAAATATATGAATCCTGCAATAGCGTCCGTAGTTGGTATTAAACAGAGCCTTGCTAAGTAACGACAGTTAGTGATGGTTACCACAATTGTGAACTTTTCTAGAATAATATTGGTTTGTGAAAATTCAATGAATTTTATCATTGCTAGGAATGTTATGACTATTTCTCGATTTTTACTCTTTTTTCTTGACGGTACTCTCACTATAAGTAATGCAGTTCAATATTGATAATCATACATGTTTGCAGAACAAACATTTTTCTACAGAATGAGACCTGGGTGAGATCGATCCGACTTGTGGTTCAAGTTTTAGTACAATTTTACGAAGAGCGCTAAAGCCGAGACCGAGATTTTCGGTCTCGGTCTCGTTTTTAGGGCTTTTGACAAACCTGTAATAAAACTTGAACCATAAGTTGCACCAACCTCGCCCACCTATCATTTTGTAGAAAAATGTTTGCTCTATGACATTAATACTTTAAGAACTTTATCAGCCCTAGATTTTCACAATTAAGAATTTATTTTAGAAAAAAAACCTAATTTTTAGCCTCGGTACATCCCTAATCGTAGCGATCTGTAATGCAAGTCAATAGGTTAAACTGTTATTAATGATAATCTCCTGTCGATCGAGTATGCAATCGATTTGTTTCTTACTTTCATAAGCCATGCTTTTGAAATTATAAACCAGTACTGAACTCGAACAACTTTTGAAGAAAAATAATACCTAGATCGCATTAAAAAAGCTCCAACAAAACCGATCGTGATTCATCATTTTGTGCAAGCTTTATATTCATAAAGCTTACACATGCCTTTATCATTGGTACAAAGAAATCAGCTCGTTCGCTATAGCCGTAGTGAAGATACATAATTTTGTTACTTTTCCTATGGGCCATCCTGTATGCTGATTCTAGATAATTAATGCGATGCGAAGCATTGCATTTCTGTAGTCCGTCGCGTGATTTCTTTTGCTTTTGCTTTCTCGACGTGCGCATCTTTTTCGTCGTTTTGTGACGCGATGATCTCGAGAACCAAAAATCATAGAAAAGTGGTTAAAACGTGAGATCGAAGTATCAAGATCGAACTTAGAACATCTGTTTTCGAATCTTCAATTTGAAGTTCTGTTCACTCACAAATGTGGTTCCAAAATGACGAAAATGAAAGAAATTTGTTGCGAGATAATTAAAGTGACGTCAAGAACATATGTTAGCCACTATAGTCTATTCATTTACAGCTGATCTAAGATAATTAATCGATCAATCGAAATCGACCCTTAAGAATGTGTCGCTAAGTAAGAATAGAGTTTTCAGAGTGATGAGTATCATTATGGCTGCATAAAAATTATTCAATATTTCTGTGAATGGAAGATTCTTCGTAAGAGATACGAATTAATGCTTCGCATCGCATTTCGTACACGAGTGAAACTCGGATACCATCTAGTTATCTTAGATCAGCTGTCAATGAATAGACTATAGTGGCTAACATATGTTGATGACGTCACTTTAATTGTCTTAAACTTAGAAATCACAAATTTCTTTCGGTATTTGTGAGTGAACGGAATATCAGATAAAAGAATAGAAGAAATATGTCAGAAGTTCCATCTCGATACTTTCATCTCCCGTTTCAATGAGTTTTCTATGATTTTCTGTTCACGGGATCATCAAGTCACAAAATGACGATTCGCGATGCGTACGTCGAGAAAGTAAAAGAAAACAAAAATACACTCGCGACGGACTACATAAATGCTTCTGCTGCGCATCGCATTAAAAATGACGTCATCAACATATGTTGGCCACTATAGTCTATTCATTTACAGCTGATCTAAGATAATAAATCATGATGATAATTAATTGATCAATCGTTACCGGTCTTTAAGAATGAATCGCTAAGTAAGAATAGAGCTTTCAGAGTGATGAATAGCATTATGACTGCAAGAAAAGTATTCATATCTCTCTGAATTGAAGATTTTTCGTGAAGATCCGTATTGTTATTTCGCATCGCATTTCGTATACGAGTGAAACTCGAATACCATCTAGTTTCAATATATGATTTTGTCTAAAATATGATGATCATAAATTACAGACCGATGTCTCTATAGGCGTCACCGTTATTGTTGCACAATGTATAAGTCATTGAATTTGTTCCTACTACCGAGAAGACGAGTGTAGACTTACGATCATTCGGTACGTCGCCATAACAGTCGAGGACAATGTGTCAACCGAATAAGATTTAACTGTGATAAAGGATAAGTATTGGTACTTGTGACGTTATCAAAATGAATAATAGTATGAGTAGATTGGTTGTTACTATGATGAACAGCGTTACACTAAGGAACACGTGATAATAGAACCAAAAAAACCTTGTTCAAAACATGAAATATCAATGATTCGTAGAAAACGGCTGAACTCTACAAGGATAACGAACGTCAATCAGTTCTACTAAGATCATTGAACTTTTGTTCAGAAAATTGTATGAGAAAATCTCCAAACGATTATTTTGTCAGTTTATTTATATGACCACTGATTAAAATTGTATAGTATGATACAATGCTGAGACGTCCTTATCGACGACTTTAATAATAAGTATTATCATTTTATTAATGTGAATTAAATTATTTTCAGGTTAAAATCAAAAATCCTCTGCTTAAATTGATGTGTCAATCACACCGATATTCTGTAGTTTAGTGAAAGAAATTTTCGTCGTAGAACTACCGAAACATGCCCAGAACATATGAACACATACTATAGATTGTTGAAAATTATTTCAGCTACGACTAGTTGTTCTCTTGCTTTCCATTCTCGAAAAACAAACCTTTAAATGACGTTTTTCTAATTTTACACATATTGATTTTCTTTTAAATAGAAATTCCAACGTTTATTGACAATGCTACTTCATCGCCAGTTGTTGTAAATGAATTTAGTAATGTAACAATGGAATGTCAAGCTCGAGGTCGGCCTACACCTTACATAACATGGTTTCGTCGAATTAACAGCGAAGATAATCAAACAAAATCAGAAAGTCAACTATTAACAAATAACACAAATGGTCAACTTCATCTATTTAATGTAAGTCGCTCTCAAATGGGTCATTACGAATGTCGAGCATCGAACGGTGTCAATGGTCATGTTGTTAGCAAAGATATTGAATTACGCGTTCTTTGTAAGTACATATGACTGAAACGAATGTGTTTTCTTTCTATCTGAAATTTAATATTCTTCACCTTGATAAAATAATTTATTTTTAATGAATATAAAAATTCCATCTCGATCGTTGCGGCCTTCAACTGCTAGCAAATATGATGTTCCGATAATTATCATAATGTCATGATTTTGCTTTTTTCTGACGTCTGCATAATGCCCTCGGTTCTATCGTCCTTTTTTCTATGGACATTTACATCCATCATATTTGTTCATACACGAGGAAACATAATGAACGATTATTCTTGACAGAAAAAGAGATGCCGACCATCAGGAAACAGTATGGAAGACTGAGTTTGACCTCAATCACTCTCATTATCAGTGACTAGTAGCTAACAAAAACAACAACAATAGACAACGAAGAAGTAGAACTTGACCTATGTCTATCGATTCCATTCTAGAAAATATGAGCATAATCTACTATGATCGATGCGCCATCGTCCAAGTTGACCTATGTGAATAATAAAAACAGAGAAGTTCTAGAAAAATCTTTATATTGATCATAATGCATTTCATATTTTCCATCAGAAACAATTTACTGTTTTTGTTTTCATACAAAATCGATCGTACAAGAAATAAGTCTAATTTAAACTACATGAATTCGTGTGTGAATTCGAGAAAAGTACCGACACTCAAACTGCTAAAGGCGAGTCTTAGTCGACACAAATACTGTGTCCTTTGTCGAGCTCAATGCTACTCGTGTTTTTATATATGAAATATCTTCGAGTGCGACGTCTTTGCTTCAATACAACGTACGCACATAAGCGAATATGATATTCATCAAGAAGAAAAAAAAAAATTTTCAAAATTCTTTGTTAATAATTTTTGCTTAATAAGATCCTTCAGTATCACTGTTATAGCAACAACAAAAAAAAAAGATAAATTAGAAGGATGTAGCAAGAATTTCAACATTGTACAGAATGAGAAAAAAAAGAGCGATAAAAAAAATAAAAGAGGAATATAGATATTGCATAGTTTCTCTTTTTTCTCTCTCTCTCTCTTTCATCTCTTTTCTGCTTGTTGTTTTATTATTGTTCATCATGATCTTTCTCTCTCTCGCTCTCTGCGTCTTCAACATTTATCTTCGACTATTCCTCACTAAATGCAATATACAGATAATTATCAATACCACCTACAAGTTTACCATTCTCGACTGACGTCATCGCTGCAAGAGCTAACATTTATTTTAAAAATTTTTCTCGCATTTCATCAGAAAATCTACAAGCACATATATATATATATATATTGTTAAAATTAAATTCACAATCACACACGTATATATATATATATAATTATTCCGGGTTAGAATCTTTTTACAAGTCTTTTTGACAAAGGCAAAATAATGACATCCTGGTTCGTTATTTTAAATTTTACTCTTCTATTATCGTCATCATTTTTACAAGCTCGTTCTCGAACGTATTCAAAACGACGATATGTACCGTCGACTAAACCGTTTTATCAGCCGATTTCATCTGATGATAATTCTGATCCTATGGTCAATGATGATTCTTTGATAGAATCAACAACAAGAAAAGTAACACAAAACTTAAAACATCAAGCAAGTGAACAACAGATTGAACAATTTGCTCGTCTTCTATTCGATCGTTTAAATTTAAAAGAACCACCCAATGTAACCGTAGAAATAAATCATGAAGCAGGTAGTCCACCACCATTTGTTAAACAACTTGAACAACAAATACAAACACAAGACTATCTAAAAGCTAAAGAACAACAAGAACAAAGCCGTGATGAAAGTCAAGCAATAACTGAGCGTGCTATTTTGCCTGGCGCGAGTGTTTCATCATACGCATGTCAACGTCAAATATCAGCTCAACTCAATATAAAGCTTGACAATCTAAAGAATATTGATTGCTTTAAGTTTTTAAAATCCCCACTCGAATCAACAAGTTTACCGACAAATGAAATTGCGCAACAATTACGTATTTATATTAAAAAGAATTTCTTTGTTCTCAATGAACAACAACAAGATCTTTTAACACCAAATATGTTTCAAATCTATCAAGTATTTCGGCCAACATCAAATGATACATCGAAAAAATCATTATCGGGCTTGAAGGATACAATGCGTCTACCAATAAGTCAAATAAAAGAATTAAATGACCATTGGCTTGAATTAACGATTGATCCAAATAATGAAAAAATCACTATTCAACAAATCTATCAACAATTCATAATGCCGTTGTATGGTCTTGCAATCAATCATCAACTAAAATCATCGTGGCCGCCGTCTTATCGTAGTTATCCTTCAGAGAATCGTTTTGAGCGTTCAAGCGACGATGAAGACAACAACAGTGAAGAATCAAAAGAACAACAATCACCATATATGCTGGTTGAATATCGTAGTAAATTCCTTTCACCATCTACTGGCCATCGTTCGATACGAACCAGCAGTAAACCTCGTCCAGCAAAACCTTGCGATCCAAAAAGTCCATGTTGCCGACGTTCGCTTACAATTGATCTCGATCAAAGTAACAATGCATTGGATTTTGTTATTTATCCAAGACAATTTGATATTGGCGAATGTATCGGTTCATGTGATACGAGTGGTTCATCACTTCAATATACTCAAGCTAAAAATGACCAACAGAAAAATAAACCACATGCAGCATACAATCTTGTTTTTCTTCATCATCATGGTCGAAATAATAATAGTTTAGCAGCGACACGAAACCACAGAGCTGACAAAGAATCATCTCGTTGTTGTTCATTTTCACGCACAGGTGGCCTTGAATTGACGTATACAACGACAGTTAATGGACCTATTATTAAAAAATACATACCAAATATGACTGTTGAAAGTTGTAGATGTGGATTGCCGGCTACAATTCAGCAAGTATAATGACTAAATTGACATTATTCTCTAGCGTTCATCATTGTTGTCTTCATCTATTTCTGTGATACATATCCTATTTAGAAAAAAATTAAGGCGAACGAAGGAAGATATAAATCAAAAATAAAACCCAAAAAAAATCTTTCTTCGTCGAGCTCGGTGATATAATTTCTTTTTTTCACCTTCTTACACAATTTTTCATTATTACTATTAGTTTGTTGTCAATTGTATGTGTGTGTGTGTGTGTGTATTTGTATGATGTTCTTTTCATAGTTGCATATACTGAGTGCACGTGTTCATCGAAAACTAGAATCTGTCGAGTCTGCTGGACAGTTCAAACTGCGCTCAGTTAGTCTGTTTTCTCTATCGTTTTACACTCATCTTAGCGTTTGTTGAATAAGGCGAATAATCCAATCGTCTAGTCGCCGAAAGCTTTCTGTTTTCTTATTCTTTAATAATCGATTATTAATCGATTGATCTTAAAGGTTTTTTTTCTTGTTGTTGCCAAAAAATAAAAATGTTCCCGTTCTACTCTATCATAAACTGCCGCTTACGGCAATTTACTTATTGTACACAGTTAACATTGACTGATTCATTTTGTTACTGTTGCCAAAATTTTATTTACTCTTTTAGTGAGCAGATTCTAAACGTTATTATTTTTTTCTTCGTGTGTAGTTTGTGTAACAAATAATATCATTTTCTTTCTGTTCTCATTCTTCGGGTTTTTATTGCGCTTGCACGTGTTTACGTAATCGTATTTGTATGTATGGATGTTACCAAAAAAAGTAAAAAAACATGACTATCGTTATCATTCGATCAAAATTTAATATATTGTAGAGAAATTTTATTTCATAGACGATGTTGCCTGTTCAATTATAGAAAAATCTTTAAGCAATACCGGTGAGCAGTTTAACTGCTAAGACTTTAATTCTCTATAAACAAAAATTTGACATCATTCATAATGTTGTCTAAAAACGCTGTTTTGAGTGGATAAAACAAAGATATTATGCCCTCGTAACCTTAGTCTAAAATGAACTACTGATCTTTTCATTCGATCTCTGAGAGCGACGTACTTGTGAAGGTTAGAGGTTGTAATCTCTCGTATTCATTGATCATTGAATTTCTAAATATACATAGGATTAACCTTGAATAAGAGTAGATCATGTGTACATTCAAAAAACAATGACCTTGCCATTTGATTAAATTCTAGTTCCACCTTTGATTCAAGCTCAATCGGCAATTTTCCAAAGTAGTCTTGGAAAATCAATACAATTGCGTTGTTCGGCTGTTGTTCCGTTCGATACGAAAATCTATTGGCATCGAATCGATAATAATACAACAATAAAATTTCGACAACAGCAAAAGCAAAAAACGGCCGGTGATATTATACAAACAGTTTTATATTTAAAAGAGATCGACAAAACAGACTTTGGACTCTATAGTTGTATAGCAGATTCAAAGGCTGGCCAAAGCCATGCAACTATTGAATTACGAGGTAAAACGTTATATCATATTTTTTTTCTCCTTCTCTATCTATGAAAATAAATATGCACTGAACTTAAAGAACACCGACGCTCAACAAACTCCAAAGTCATAGAAAATAATGACTTATCAACATCACGTATGACCATGCTTAAACGAAATAAAAGTATGAAAAAAAGATTAAGTTACCAAAATCATAGGAAAGCGATTTAATTTATTATTTATTACTAGTTTCCGATCAAACAACAATGTCTATAGAAACTAGCCAAGCTTCGTCATGTTTTTCGCTATTGTACTTGTCATTTACTATGATTCAAATCATTTTGTATAATCTCACGTAGGTGTATTTGATTTGTATTGATATTAATAAACTGGAAAATAATATATATATGTATATATTTACATATTTAGACCTGATTTTCATATTTATTTTATTTTAAGGATAAAATTATCGTCGCTGATATTGAAAGAGTCTATCTGTCATTGCTTCGGTTTTCTTTTGCAACATTTTTTTCTCTCTAACACAATACTAATTGAGAAAGGAAATTCTTTGGCTGAATTTGTTGAATAAGATTTATTTTAAAAATAAGATTTCATAATAAAAGATGTGGCATTGTTGATGTTAGGCATAGATGTCCTCTATAACTTATGATAAAATAAATATCTACCGCTGTCTTACAATAGGGCTTTCAAAAACCGTTTGAATGAATGAAAGTTGGCATAACGAAAAGTTCATATTTAGAGAGATGACTATTATCTGAAGTCCTAACATAAAATATAACTAAATGATAACAGACCAATCAGTCTTTAGCTTTGACTAGATCATTCACTCACGAACCTATTTCCGGTTAATTTCTCTTGCTTTATGATAAAATAAGTATTGAAGTTTAAAAATACTTGAAAATAGGCGTTCTTTATAGTAAATTGTCATGTTTTCAATTGAACGTGAGTACATGACGTACATCTTTACCTTCGGACATATCTAGATATATATATATATTGTATTTGGTATTATAGAGCTCTTCCTGTTAACATACATGCTATTCTTTTTTTGAAGAGAAAATCTCATGAAAAATGCATCAACCCGCCGAAAGTTTATTAGTAAGAAACCATTGATGTAGTTTCCTTTTTTCTTAAATTATGTAAGAATCTTCAAGAAATAGATTATAAATATTAAGATTACAATCTCTTGTTTGAGATTATGGCTGTGTTCATGCATATGAGAACGAATCACTAATCAATTCATCGCTTTCTTTCCAGTCGGAACTATGTACATTATGTAGATCGATCCTTCGGGCTTATGAATATTCTGATAAAAACTATTCGTGCAAAAATAATGTACTGCTGAATCGATGCGTGGGGCATCGCTCATGATTAATAACGAAACTAATTTTCGAATTAGATCATTACACGAAATGTAAAATACAAACATTCCAAATGATCGTATCCTTGACCTGTGCTGACATCACGATATGTTCATTGTCCATGAACAAGATGATTCCACTAGAATGAGTTATCGAGTTTTTAAATTATGGTACGTCGATATTCAACATAATTTAAAACTTGATTCGATTGTCATTGTTAATAATACGATTTTTCTTTGTCTTCGATAAGCACAATAATGCCGAATAAGAATAAGAAAAACAACAACTAGAACAAAACTGTACAAGAAAAGCACTGTTATTTAAAAACAAAACTCATATGAATATACATAGTTCAAAACAAAAACAAAAGAAAACTCTAATCAGACGGCGTTGGAGGAAGTATTGTTGTTCGCTTAGTAGCCGTCGATTGTTGAGTCCAATAATTATTTAGTATGGTTATAGCATCACATTGAACACTAAATGATTTTGTCGGTACTTGAGTGCATTTTTTCGAACCGTTATTATATTTATAAAATGTTTCAACCATGGATTCAGTGATTTCCCGTGGCCCTTGACCGTATAAGCGTTCAATGCGTGTTGGAGAATCGGATGCCGTGTTTGGAATAAATGCATAAACACCACGAAATTGTAAACGTGAATCACGAAATAAGATAATAAAATGTTTAACTTTGTCTACATGCCGTTCGATTTCATCGCATACTTGTTCGCGTGCACGATCATTAACACGGCCAGCAAGTATAACTTGTGTTAGAGCATTCACGATCGTTTGCTTATTACTTTTACCTGATAATGGTTTAGCTAATGGATAACGTGGTTCAGCTAATGGAATGAGTGGAAGTGGAGGTTCAGTTGTTGCTGTTGCTGTCGCTGCTGCTGCTGTTGTTGTACGTGTTGCTGAACGTGGTAATGTACGTGAATCGATCTTTGATGATTGAGATGGAGTTTTATTAGAACGTAATTCAGCCATTCGAACAAATGATAATGCACCTGTAGACATTGTATCATTTAAGTCTGAATTATTGAGCAGATCCGTAGAAGAGATACCATCGGCTGGCGTACCGAATGTTGATATTATTATTGGAGCTAGAAGAAAAATATTAAATCGTGAATTAAAGTGTTGAATCGGTGTTTTGATCTACTGTAAAGCATCGTTTAGTCAAATCAATATTAATTATTCTTAGGAAAACGACTCTGAGAATTTTCACTTGATGTAGTTTGCCCTCGTCTAATGAGACTGAAAAATAAACACATGCACGGTTTATATTTTTGTCCTGCACGAATGACTAATGATTGTGCATAGACGTTTCATCTATAGTGACGGGAGAACATGTTCCGAAACTCAATCTATTGAATTTCAGTACCGGAAACCAAAATCTAATAATTATAGCTCAAAATAAATGATTGATGTAAAATTCAATTACCGGTTTGTCGTTTTTCAATCGGAGGTCTTGGTAATGTTGCTGTAGCAGAACTTTTCGGTCTCATTTTAATGATTGGATGTTCACCATTACTGTGATCATTAGTAAATGGTGGATTATTTTCTTTTTTCATTAAGTATTGTCGAAAAATTTCATCACGTCTTTGTTCGCGTTCGATTTTTTTTGCTGAATCTTCACTATCTTTCCTTCGTCGTTCGTCGTCACGTTTTAAATTTTCCATTTCTCGCATTTGACGACGTCGTTCGAATGCGTCAAGACGTTGTTGTTGTCGTTGTAAAACTAACTCACGTTTACGTTCCATTTCAATCGCTGTCGAAGCCGATGGATCATCGACAATTTCAAGCGCTAAGCCATTCGTTTTCGTTGATGGTTCGATTTGTGGTGGTGGTGATTCTTCTTCTTGCTGTTGTTCACGGGGCGTAGACGAAGGTATTCGTCGAGGAAATGTCATTGATTTTGTTGAGAAAGTTCCATTACGAGATATATTACCTCCACTTGCATGAACAACTTGATTATGTAATTCTTCTTGTTTTACTGATAGACTTGTTATGACCTGTGAAGCAGAAAAATAATTCAAATTTTGAATTTAAATACAAAAATAAAATTTTCTGTCTGCATGAAATTAGCATAATGTTTTTTTTTAATTAATTATTTAAATTTATCGTACGAAAATGTTAATGGATAAAATAAGTAAGGGACAATAAAGTTGCAACTTATAATTCTCGAGAGTAAAGAAATGACAATTTACATTCATCAACAAATTCCTAAGAGATTTTTAGTGCGCTTGATAAAATTGCATTTGTCTCCAGTTTATTACTACCATTGATCATAATGAATAGAAATCATTCCTGATCTAGAGTCCTTGAGATATTCTGCCTCTTATTATGAACTGAGAAACATTGAATGGAGGTATTTGAAGAAAAATTGTAAGTTTTCTTCATAAGTTAAAAGTACTGATTCTGTTTGTACTGAGCACTATCGATGTTTGCTTTTGATAATTTAATGCAAGAATTTAAGGTTTCATACAAGTGTGTTTTGCATAAAAATCGACAGGCTTCATACGAACACCCTTACAAAAACATTGACTACTAATGCGATGCAGCACACTAATAATAAATAAACTATTTCAAATCGAAGTAGATGGTTTTGCATCGAACACTAGTATTCATGTCGTTAAATTTTTCTTTACCTGTTGTAATTCTCCAATATTTGAGTTCAATTGTTCGATTCTTTGTCCTTCATCAATTCGATTTTCTTCAATAATATTAGGTGCTGTTGGTGTTGTTGTATTTTCAAGATATTTTTGTTTCAGTAATTCCAATGTATTTAGAAAATCATCACGTGTCATCGGTTTTGATAAATCTACAATAGATGATTCTTCTTTCTTTGGCTCAATGATAACCGGTTTTTGTTCTACGGAAGACGTATTTGGTTGTGAACGAAATTCAGATGTAGTTTGAGATTTTCGAATATGATTATTACTATCATGATTATTATTATTAATAGTATTACTAGATTCTGACGAAGGAAAATATTCATTCGTTAATGCTGCTGAATTTCGAGTTTTTTTCTGCAACAATTGTTTGAATGCTTCTTGACTTATCGTTTGTCGTTTACTATCACGGATGGATTCTAAACGCTGTTTATCACGTTCAATAGCACGTTTTTTCATTTCTAGTTGCATTTTAACAGCTAAAAATTCATTTGTTAATTGATGATCATCGATAGGTGACGTCTCTTGATTCCGTGTTGTATTCATCGGCGTTGTTTGATTTGATAATGCTTGTCGTTGCCATGTTGTTGTTGTTGGCATGAATGTTGTCTTCTTTTGAGATGCATTAGCATTTGTCGATGAAGATATTGACGTTTTTAAACTACTTTTTATTGGAGCAACCTGTGACAAGAAAAAAAAAGTGAATGAAAATGATGCATTATTCTCATTTAAACAAGCAAAGGATTAATTTTCGTAATCAAGCAGAACTTCATTGGCTAATAATGTTTTTTTCGAACTCTAACTCATGTCCGAGTCGAGAGTCATAGTAAACAAATTGATGTCTATCATGAAATAAAACAAATAGCAATGTTAGATAATATAATGATTTCGTTCTGTTCAATATTGAAAGAGATCGAATGAAATTTATCGAAAAGAACAAGAGAAAAAAAGGATATTTAATCTATGAAAAATTATCGTTTTATGGTGGATTGGATATCAAACTGTTGACTCACTGCTTTATTCGTTCTACTTCACGCAATCAATTTTGAAAATTACACAAAAATATCTCATCGATTCTAAAAATTCGATCTACGCTACGAACCTTCATCAATATTGTTCAAACGTAATAGTTTAGTTGTGATATCTAAGAATCATTTGTGCATTGTGTGTTCTCTCTTGGTGACCTTTGAACAGTCTTAATCTCGTCTAATCGTATGAGATATGTTTTTTTTTTCTTCATGCAAAACATACGGTGATCATGAAGGTTTCGTTTAATCCATCTATTAGCATTTGAAAAGTTAAAATGATTGTTAGGGTGGGGCTCGATCAACACATTGAAAACAATGGTGATCAAAAAATAATGTGAGATTATGACAAATTGAAGGTTACAAAAATGCAAAAGAAGACTCAAATTCTCCGGGTAGAACAGTTCAATCAAAGTAAATTTATCCTTTTCTTACCATTTGTCTCTCATGATTTGTACTGGTTTGTAAAATTCCACCGGTTGTAATTTGTTCATTATTATTGTTATGTAAAATAAAAAATTCATTAGTACCATCCTCATTATTTTCATCATCGTCATCAATCGAATAAGTTTGATTCGATTTATTTGTACACATATTTTCTTCATCTTCGTTTTCATTAGAAAAACTTTGTTTATCGAAATTTTCATCGATTTCATATAAAACAAATAAATCGACAAGCATACCATAGAGATTTAAATCTAGTACCATATTTTGACGTAAATGTTTAATTGTAAATGGAAATATATTTGTCATTTTAGCTCCATTATAATGATTTAAATAATTTCTTAGACTATTTAAATCATTTTTAGTTTTTTTTATCGTATATTTTTCATCGTAATATGATATAAGTGCACATAAACATGTTCCATCGATTAATGCCGAACGTAGATCGACGACTGGTGGTATACGTTGTGACCATTTACTAACCATATATTCGCATATGCCGTTTATCCATATAATTAAAAATGATTCTGTATTGAGTTGTTTGGATTTATTTAATAATGTCAAAACAGATTTCAATTGAAGTCTTTCAAAACGTTGATAGAGAAGATTTTGATCGAGAACTATATTGAAATATAATTTCATGAGATGCTCAATTAATTCTAAATGAACATGTGCATTTAATGGTTCGTCTTGTTTTAATAGGTTAATGTCGATAATAATGTTTTGAGAATAAAAGTAATCTATTAGATCATCATAAGTTATTAATTGATCTTGTTGATTTGTTATATATTGAAATGCACGTATGTATAAATCGCCTGATAGTAAAACAAGTGCTATATCGGGTGATAGGAAACGTTCATCATTTTCATTTTGAAAAAAATGTTCACAGGGCAAATAATCCGGCTTGGAGCCATTTGAATATGCTTTACTTATTAACCAACGTAATGAACAACTAAGACGTGATTCATTTTCATCTTCATCATCACTCACAATATCATATAACTCATCATTGTTATTTGACTGCATTTTGTTTTTCAGAATG
Organism: Rotaria magnacalcarata; assembly: GCA_900239745.1. NCBI lineage: Eukaryota > Metazoa > Rotifera > Eurotatoria > Philodinida > Philodinidae > Rotaria > Rotaria magnacalcarata. Next base: position 15,381 of record OENM01001183.1, on the reverse strand, counting down.
ATGGACCATCAATCGATTTGGCGTGTTTTTTTCTTTTTTTTTATTACGTTACGTGGTCTGGCAACACATAAAGCATTATGATAAATACGAATCATTTCCTCAATGCACTTGCAATAGCGACATCTGTTATTTACTATACATTTCTAAAATGATTTTTTTCCATCAACATTGAGTCAATTAGGAGTTATTAAACTGTCTAGATCATTTTTATTTTCGATATAAGTGTCATAGAAAAGATGGCGGTATAAGATAGCCATACGAACTTGACAGCAGGTGTTCCAGACAATAAGAACTCGAGTTTTTCAAAAATTGTCTTGTTCAGATCACATCAGTGTATAGAACAATGATATTTTCAATTGCATGCACTAGCAGATCTACCAGTTCGGCTACCGGGCGCTCGCCACCTCCCTGAGAATAGACAGGACAACGAAATATTTTAGAAGGCTTAAATAATATTAGAAGGTCGAAAATAAAATGAATAACCGAACGGAATCGGAAAACTATAATTGATTGTCATCATCGTGAATATTACGTAAGTAGTAGATCAAAAAATATAAATAGCGCTTCTTCGTTTTCACCTTCATTTCTGTCTTTTTTAAAGTGCTCCCGAAATGTTTCTGCGATTCTTATATTTACCAAATCGTATCTTTCAATAAGAAAATAAACCGCAAGGGTGTGGGTGTCAAACGTTCAAAAATTGTTTTAGTTTAATAATAAAAGTTCCACAAAAAATCATGAAAATAAATAATTAGAAAAGTCTGGTTAATTATAACTAATTTCCATCGATGAATTCGCTAAGTTCAGTCGTCGATTAGTTATTAGATTTTATTGCGCAACTTTATTTCTAAAAACGTTGTTTGTTCCATGAAATTATAGATATATTGCGCAAAAATTAAATAAGCAATGGAAAGAAACCTGTAGTACTCTGATTTATATATTTTCTGAAAACATTTCTCTGCGTCGTATTATATAATTTAGAAAGCGCCGCCCCCTCTAAAAATTCCTGGATCCACCACTGATTACATGGAACAGTTAAAAATCAACACTGAATGCAGATATACTTTATTTATGATTGATTGTCGTGACTCGATTCTGTCACAAGAGGAACTCAATATTTTTACGTTGAATTACTTCGAGCTTCACCTAATCAGCAGAAGATGTTGTCAAAGAGAATTGAAGCATTATAGATTGCCTAAGAAGCTAAGCGTCATCCCACCGGTGGCACAATACGCTGTCTGATGAATTTTATACGATAAATATTTCCAATTAGTGATAAACTATACGTGATATGAATATAAATGTTAATAATCGAGTTCAATTTTGAGTGCATTCGTGCATATAAATCGTGTTATTGTAACTATAGCTTCAACCATATGCTGCCAATAGAAAGGTGATTGGTCACAAAAGTTGTCACAACAAGCGCCATAGTATCTGACTTTTTGTCCTTCAATTTTGGGGTAAAAGGAAACTTTGTCTATTTATTTGAGAATTTGGGTTGTAAACTTTGTTTTCTCATAGTGATTCACGAACAATTGACCTTTTTTGTTTTCGAATGACGTAATTTAATTGGTGACTTAATTCGATCAATCATAATCGATGGCTTTGTACTCGTTCATCCATACTCTCCTGAACAATTCATTCCATCTTTGTTGAACGAAAAAAGGAATGGCTCAAGCTTGTTTAACCCAATATTTTACACCAAAACGATCAAGACGTTCTTCAACAATTCTCGCTAATGGTGAATCGTTAAAATCACAAAAACGAAAATTGAAATTTGATGATGAAAACAATGAGAATGTTTGTACAGTTTCTACTAATTCAAATAAGAAACGTCGAATTAGTAAATAAGAAAAAAAATTTACGTGCCCATTATTGAGCGAATCTTTTATTTTAAGGTCCATCACAACCAACAGCTGGTTATTTACAAGGATGTGATTTAGATCAAATTGATAAATGTATGTGAACCCGAAGATGAATAAATTTTCAATAGTAGCATATTCATGATTTCGCTTTGTTTAGTACCATTATCAAGAAAAAATAAAAATGAAGTTGGTGAAGATCAGATTAAAGTTAAAACGTTCGAACGTCAAAAACAACATTTGATAAAGCTGGCCGACATGAATGAAATACGTAAACATCTTAAAGTTGTTCGCAGTCATATTGAAGAGGTTAAACAGTGTCAACAAACTGCGACACAACCGAAAGAAAGCGAAGATAAAATTGAGTAAGATATTATTTCAACGACTATTGCAATTTAGATCGGAACGCATCTCGTACAGAGGTAGTATCTTTAGAAGGAATGAGTAGCTCATTTTCAAGGAAATAGTTGCTGATGATCATTTCTAACTTTCCGCGGCATCTTTATTTTATAGGATCTAATTTTTAAAAACACATTGTTTGGAATTAATTTCTATGATATAGCCGTCTAGTTGAAAACAATAATATTTAAATATGATTTTCGTACCTATGTAGAAAGAAATTAGTTCCAGCTCATGAACGTTTTGCTCATCTTCTCGTTGAAAAGCCTGTTGTAAATGAATCAGGATCGACGCCCAACAAAAAAATTGCTTCACCTGCTGACATTCGTCGATGTGTTCAAACAACAGAAAGTGAACGAGTAAGCACAAAAATCTTCACTCGAATTGTTAGATTGTTGTTTTTTTTCAATTTAGTTAAAAAGAGTTTTATCAAAAGTTGATCAATCGATTCTTGAAAGTTTACCAGCAACACCATCGAAACGAATCGTGGGCATTAATGAACGTTTACTGGAACAAATACGTTTGAAAGAAGAATCTCGAACTCAATTGATTTCTCTTGAAAATACTGGAATTGTTAAAAAAGAAGAACAACGTTCAAAAACATATGATATGTTTAATCATATGCGAGAATCTATGGATATTATAGATCAATTGTTTACAACAGAACGTCAAATTGCTTTAGAATGTGATCGGGTCAATCAAAAACTAAGTGAATTGCATTCAGCTCGATATAATCAAGGTATATTTCAATTTTCGAAAAGTGACTTTCTTTTTTTCATCTAACATTTTCTCTTTGTCTATTAGATCAAGCATTGGAAATGATAGATTTTATTGTGAAATCTATGGAAGAATGTGCACCTGGTTATTTCCTAAAATTGAAATTACGAAATAAACAATATCTCAAAATCAATCGAATTAAAATGACAAAAGCTATTTTAACTGATTATTTAGAAAAAAAATTGATCGAATTCGGTGAATGATTGCTTATGATATTTTTCTCCCATTGTCTCCCTATCTCTCTCTCTCTATTTTGTTTCTTTATATGCATATGATATATATTGTTATTCTTCTAGATGAAGAATTAGTTGAACTATTTTCTTGTTACTTTATTTTTTCTCTTTTGTATATTGTTCATAGCTTGTTATATGTATGAAAATGATTGGAAAAAAAGAAAATCAATACTTTGTGTATAAAAAAGAAAAATAAGGATATTTTCTTGTTTATTGCAGATTAAAGTCAATAAAATGGTTCTACTCAAAGAAATTTCAGAAGGAATTTGGGGTAAGACAAAAGTGTTGTGATAGAGTTAAAAGTATGAACTGACTTGATATGAATGCATGTACATATTGTTGAAAGAACGAGTTACGGGCAATCATTTTACGGCAGCACTTGTTTTATGAGTAGATTAATTTATTTCGAATATGATAGAAATTATATTACGTGATGAACGGTTTGATGATTCTTTTTCTCTGTCTAGGTCTTACTATTGGGTCAAACAAAGTATCAGAAGTAGTAACTGATCATCCATTTCGTTTAACCATGGCTGCACTTGAAATTGATGATGGTAAGAAAAAGAAACAACCGAGAAACTTTTTGCTTCTTACAATTATCATTTAATTTTTCGCTTCTTCAGAAGACCGTGGTACAGTATCAAGTGGAATTACCCGTGTGACATTAAAATCAAGTACAGCTGATAAAGGACCACCTACTGACTTAATTCTATGCAACTTACATTATCCATCATGTCTTCAGCAACCATTGGATATTGAATTCTATGATGGACAAACTCTAACATTCGGTGCGAAAGGACCACGTAAGTTTTCAAGTCTAATTAAAGAATCTCATTGTTACGATTTTTTTCTTGTCTAGATAAAATACATTTAACCGGTTATGTCCTTCAACCTGAACCACAAGAAAGTAAAGAAGCTATTTTTTTATGAAATGAATATCATATGAATTTGTTTTAGTATGTCATGAGAGTCATTTACCAGTTGGTACTAGTCAGGATTTCTTCAAAGCAGAGGCTGATTCAAGTAGTGATGATGATGATGATGATGACGACGATGATGATGATGATGATGACGATGACGATGACGACAGTGACAATCCTGAAGATTTTCATTTAACTCATCGTCATCGATTAAACGATGATGAAGTAAATTAATCAAAAACAAAAATATTAATTTGATTTCATAAACTATTTGTTTTTCAAGGATCAAGATTTACAGGGTGATTATGAAGATGGATATCTTGAAGGTGAAGATGAAATAAGTTCTGGAACATCGTCATCATCAGATTCAGATAGCGATGATGAAGAAAAAGTTGCGGCAGTTGCAAAGAAAGGTAAAACTATTCATTTAAATTTTTTTTATGTTTAAACTTCGCTTTTTCTTTCAAGGAAAAAAACGTCCACATACCGAAGCTAATGGCCATTCAATTAAAAACGTAAGAATCAAGAGTAACCAACTTTTTGAATATGCATATATATATATATTTATTATCTTTTTAGGAACCAGAAAGTAAAAAACTTAAAAAGAATAAAAAAAATAAAGAAGAACCTACACCATCAACAACAGCAGCAAGTAATAAGGAATCTAAAAAAGCAAAAAAAGTAGGTTGCAATAAAAGAATAAACAAAATACACTGATGTATTAATTATTTAGGCCGAAACAACAGCGACGACATCATCCAATGATAAACAAGCAAGTAGCACAAATGTTGACGAAAAGAAATCGAATTCATTAGAAATCAATGATATACGAGTTGGTAATGGACCCGAAGCTAAATTCGGAAAAAATGTAAGTAAATAGTGAAATCAATGATTTGTATTTTTCATTCTTACCTATTTTAGGTCGCTGTTTTCTATACTGGCCGACTTAAGAGCAATAACAAAGTATTCGATTCATGCACTAAAGGAAAACCGTATGTTTCTTATATTGTAAAAATTAAAATTTTTTCATTTTCCGTTTAGATTTCGATTTCGTCTTGGTGCCGGTGAAGTCATTCGTGGATGGGATCAAGGTGTAAAAGGTAACAATAGCATTTAAAAATGATGATCTTTTTTAAAATTTATTTTAGGTATGCATGTTGGTGGTAAACGACGCTTAACAATACCACCATCATTAGCTTATGGCAGCCAAAAATTACCTGATATTCCAGCCAATTCAACACTTGTCTTTGATATTGAACTTAAAAATGTGCTTTAGAAAACATTTATGAGAAAGTTTAGAAAAAAATCAATGTGTTCTTCAAATGTGTTCAACAAAAATAGTATTTCTCATGATCATTCTAGATAAATAAAAGGAAAATGATTTTCAATGAATTTACTTTTGTTTTCATAAGAATTTAAGTTCGATTGCCTGTTGCAGTTGCAGGTGTTTTCTATTTCTATCTACTTTTTATTTTACATTCAATATACACCTGTGAGTCTGTTGAAACTAATATTTTCGAGGCTTTTTACATCACTCACTAACAATTATACATTCTAAAACAGCGACTTGATCATAGTACTGTAATTGACTACCATATCTTCATCTAATCAAGAGATTAGGAATAAAAATTGCGCCTTATTGTTTGACATTGATTGATATTGTGATAGATATGTTTTCAAGAATTGTTTTCAATGATTTAACAAGATCAAAGGGAAATGTTCTTAAATATATATGGGTGAATCCATGGAGACCCAACCACCTTTTGGAAAGAGTTTTTTTATTGACTTTTTTGATTCTAGTTAGCCGGGTCGGGATCAGAAAACAGCTTTGATCGAAAAAAATCGCCGACTTTCACCTTAAATGAGGGAGATCTGAAA
>OENM01001182.1:2756-39710 GCA_900239745.1 Rotaria magnacalcarata | reverse complement strand
GAGAAAATAACAATTAGTGGAATGGAGAGAACTCGTCGAGATATATCTTGATATAGCCTGTTTACGATTTGGTATAACCTGCAGGCGAATCCAGTTGCGAAATATTCGAATCCACTTCTACCCAGGTCGACTAATCCGACGACGAATTCTATCGGATCCTGTAACATCCTACTAACCGAGGAAATTCAATTGGATTCTGGATTTCGGAACTATTGACGAATCCGACGGAAGAATTTTAAAAACTATCAAAATTCTCTTTAGTGCAAAAGAGCTTTTTAGAAATTGAGTATTGCAGACTTTTTTGGCGCGTCGGATCCCAGAGTAGGATACGGTTAGATAATATCGGATTCCGACGGAATCTGTTGGTTCTTGTTGATTTTCATGTAAGATCCGATGCAACCCATTTTCAGAACCGATTGGATCCGATTGTAGGAATGAACGACCTGGTTAAGATATGCTGCGTTATTGTGAAGCGTAATTGCATATAAAAGAAAAATCACAAATCGTGGCAATCTAGAAAGATTGCTCTTATAGACTAAAGTGGTTTTCTAACATATATACACAAAGAATAATAACTAATCATAAAGAATACATATATATACATGAGTGTAATTTATTTTGTGATGAACTCCTACTATTCTATCGCTAGGATCTATTCTGAAAGGAATCACAATTCCTTATTTACAATATATCGATAAATGAAGCAACGATATAAATTTAACAGTTAATCAGTTATCGTCAGTACGTTCTAACACGAACATTGAAAAATCCATTTACTGAAATAGTAAGCTGCACAATTTAACTAATGTTGTCATCGAGAAACAGTGATGATAGTGTTTTAAAAAAATGATCAGCTGTCAATTACTTATTCAATACACCTGGAACAAAGTTCAAAACATTTTTTGGTTTATGCATTATATTTATTCGTGACATCCATTTATATATCTTTTTTTGTGAATTTTGTGGACGCTTACGGAAACAATAGTCAACAGACAAGACTACACGATAACAAATAGTGAAAGAATGATAAGGAAGAGAAACGTGAAAATGTAAACAACAGAACGAAAGTCGAAATCCAGGCAGTGATAACGAAATTGGCGTGCAGTACTGTTCTTCGTTTGTTTATTCTTCCTCTACCGTACATCTTGACACCGAAGATACACTGCCGGGAGAAGGGATTGAACCTGCACATGTCTGATTAATAATAATCATATGCATAGAGCCACTACGTCATCCCCGGCAGTTCAAAACATTTTCCTCACGTTAAAAGCGGCATCTAATTTAATTCCTGACTTTCTTTAAATAAGAATGGCAGTGTGTGGAAAAAATAATCAACAGCAGTTGATTTCGTCCCCACCCAGGTCGACCATTCCGGTCACCAGATACCGTAGGATACTTCAGGGAATATGCTGGAAAGTTACCATCCCATGTAATAAAAACCGGATGAAAATTGGCGGTTAACCGCGGTTTTACCGATCCGGTTACCGGCTCCCATTACCGCAGGAAGGAAAAAAAANAAAAAAAACGCGGTTTACTGCAAAAAATGATTCGGTATTTACCGCGGTTACCGCTAAAAAAAGCGGTTAACCGGTTCGTCTATAATTTTTGACAGAAAAAGTCTTCCAAATCATCAATTAAACTATTTTGAGGGTCCTTTTTTTACTTTTACATGTGATAAACATGCACAAAAAACCGCCGGTTTACCGCGGTTTACCGCAAAAAATGATCCGGCATTCGCAACATGGGATATCCTGCAGGAAAACACGGGAAATCGCTGGAACGTGGAAGCAGTATTCCGGTCAAAAATAGGACCGGACTTTTCCGGCGAATTCCTGTCAAGTTCCGGTGCTTTCCGGCAGGAATTGATCGGAAAAAATTCGACAAAATTCCAACCGCAATACTGCTTCTACAAAATCAACGGGACTACCAGGAACCGGTCGTTTCCAGGCCGGACTGTTCGACCTGGGCAGTGAGTGAATTAACTTGAATTGTTATAAGATTATTACAAAAATAAAAAGCTTTTAGCGCAATCCCTGTGGGATTAAAAGTGTGAAACACGATCAAACTGATTTTCTGGAATCTGTCTATCACTGTCAGTGATGGTCGGTGGAGCTTCTCTATGACAGCCTGTATTATGATATATGAAGCCTCTACAAACCATCACAGACTGGGACAGAGAACTCACAAACCATCACAGACCCGGACAGAGAATTCACAAACCATCACAGACCGGGACAGAGAATTCACAAACCATCACAGACNGTTATCACCCGACCGCATGTCAATTATCTGGCACCTATTCATGACTCTATTTTGTGTAAAAGAAGAAATCAACAGAAAATTTTATTCAAAATCAACCACAGGTAAATTTTGATTAATTTTTATCCGTCAGCCTTCGAATATTGATCCTTCCGTTGATGGGCAGGCGTACCGAATCAAAGTATTTTATCATCACAAATACAATCATCAGAAGAAATCAAATTTTTCAAGCTTGGAAGAAACAAACAGAAGACACTGATAGTTTATTTGTTGTTAATACGAAAACGGTAACCTAATGTAAATACACAATTTTGTGTTATACGAAAATTGTTTTCTGTAATTACTTAGCTGATACTTTATTTATTATCGTATTATGTTACATTGTTCATTGTAATGCGCACACATTGTGTTAGAATGTCACGTCGCTCATGAAAACTGCTGTCATAATTTCATGAAACGTATTGTCTGAACAATAGCTTATTAGTAATAAACGAAGAAAAAGTAGTACACATACATACTATGTATTAAAATATATCCATAACATTACTGATTAATCAGTATTCAAGAAAAAACAATGCGCAAAAATCGCGATTATTTATCAAAATCGGCAAAAAAAAATCGGCAAAAATCGACAGTTTTGGCGATTTAATCGCGATATAATCTCACGATTATCGGACTAACATATCGCGATTAAATCGCCGATTTTAGCGCGATTTCTATGACATGGGTACTTATCTTTTCGAATTATCGGATTTATTTATCTTTACTGTATAAACATAAAGATTTCATTCATCTTTATTTTTCAAATAATAAAGATTTTCAAATTTATTAATCTTTATTTTTTAAATATAAATAAAATATTTATCTTTATTTTACAAATATAAGCATTTTAATTATATTTATTTCATAATGTAAATATAAAGTAACACCCCTAATCATCATGTGCCTGAATTAAAATGATTCAGCAGAGAAAAGTTCGTTCTAAGGTTTTCTTTTTTCACAAGTACATGTGCAAGGATAATTCGCATCATTAACAACCAAGCTGAAAACTGTAGGAGTCGGATTTTCGCATTTAGCATCAGTATCTGTGGTCTGTGCAGTAGATACTGTTGATGATGATGATGATGAAGTGAGTGTTGAGGTAACTGTCGTAGATAGAGTTGTCATCGTCGCATTGTTGACAGTTGCTTTTGAATAACACTTGCCAGCGGTTGGTTTTTTAAAGGGTATGCTCGGAACTTCATCAATCGTAATAGAGTTTCCTGGATTTGGATACTCGAGAGCAGTCCGAGACGAACTTCGACATTCGCCAGGTCCAATATGTCCCGCAATACTCATATCACCAACGAACATATCAGGAAAGTCTTCAAGCATGCTTGCCCCAGAACCATCAATCATGACCGAAGCACAATCTAATTAGAAGAGAATCGATTGTTAAGGGGAGTTTATATTTTTTTTACACACTTTGAAACATTTCATTGCGATTACCAGTTACAGCAATCCATGTCCTACATAGATTTAATATCAAATTATTCATTCAAATCTTAACAAAATCCACAAGAAAATAGTAGGAAACCTACCATGAAAACAAAGCGGTTCCGGTTCTCGTCTGTTCAGGTACAAGAAATGAAAAGGTTTGATTTGGGCCTGCCATATTAGAACCTAATCGGACACCCCTTGGACATCCACCATGATAACTATGAAGAACTTTCCATGTTTCACCGTCATCGAACGACAACGAAGCTTGACAACTTCCGCCACTATGAGCTGCCAGGGATCCTTCTCCTCCGCCTGCACTGTTGTGTCCAAGAATCCTAAATGAAATAGATAATTAAATCTATTGTTTTCACATAATAAGTAGGTATCAATCATCAAAGAGCAGAAATTTACTCGAAATATGCTTCCTGGCCTGCTGTCCACGTTGTTGTAGGTGTCTTGCTCACACCGGCTTTCTTGTGTAGACCTTTGCATGGAAAGTCTCTTCCATCTGGTTTCAGGGGTTCATTGTAAAAGTTACCACCTGCACCATCAGTAGGAGCCGCCAATGGTCTTGGATATTTTATTCTAGCATGTGCCAAAGTCATCGAGATACACGAAAATAATAACACGAGTGTTTTACAATGCATCGCATACATACACAATGAATATAGAGAATGGTGTCTATACAATTTATTACTTTATGGAATCCTTCAGTTTTCAATTGACAGAATAGTATTAAGGGAATTAGACTGGTGAAAGGCGTATGTGAACAATTATTATATCTGAAATCAATATTGACTTTATGATTATTGTTATGGCACTCGTTTCACGCCCACATCCAATGTACTCCAGTAGTTTAACTGCGTATATGACTGAAAAACAATACGTTATTACTTCATTAACAGTTAAAGCCCCACCCACCACACTTAGAAACTAAAGGGAATAATAGAAATGTATCAGTTTCTTCAAATAAACATTTTCTCAATTACAAGACAAGTGACTTGAATAGGAGTGTAATAATCTATGGGCGTGATAGTGCAGGTGTGAATGCAGATGCTATCGAAATGTGGTTTCGAATAAGTAGTTGTATCTTTAATCGAAATAGTCAGCTGAGAAGTTTTTTTTTTCTCACTTATTAAATGTTTGCATGTACTTTTATCATTTTTTTCAGAATAATAGCATATTCGATTTCATAGATAAAGTTCGATAACTTGAGCTACAACTATTTTTAATTCTGAAATATAAATTCAATGCAAATTTTTTAGTACTTTCTACATCCTACAATAGAAAGTTTTAATGAATTACTCAGACTCCTAAATTAGCAATACTATGAAGATTATGCACGTGTATACATAATTAGTAACATTTTAAAAAGTATTAATGCTTTTCTTTTCACCTTGTTCAGTTTGTATTTTGCTTCAATAGTAAGGTGGTTTCACAAAAACCAATATTCACTTCCTAGAAACCAATTATTGATATTATTTCATCATTGATTTGATGTTCTTTTTTCCTATGACTTGTTGTTTAATACATACAAAATCAAAGAGAAACACTTTTCTTTATTAGAAAGTGATAAAATAGATTGATCAAGATGAACACATGAACTAACAAAAATCTGAAATTTTCTAAGCTAGTTAATGAACGACGGATATGATTAAAAAAACAAATTCACATTGATTGAAATACATCAAAGCAACACTATCTTTCCATATATAAGTATCAAACACATATTAATGCTAAGCAATATGCATTTATTGCTGAAAAAAAAATTTATTTCATAAAGGCATAGTGCTGAACAATAATCAATAATCCACGGCTAAAATAAATAATATTAAGAGGTTTGTATCCGTTCGTCATTTATGATATAATGGACCATTTGATTTTAATTTACAAAGGGTTTCAATGAAAAAATTCTTATCCTTCTGGCGAAAACTTCTGTAGTATTCTTTGCATTCATTGTGCCTATCATTTTATCTAAACGCCATTGATCATCGGCTACAACAAGAGCAACTAGAATTTTTTAGATTGTCGATAGGTGTATCCACATTCAAAAGTTTGCAGTTGATCTCAGCGGAAAATCTGGGAGCATTCGTGCTGAATGATGGGAAAATCTTAATTGTCGGTGGATCTGATTCTAGTATTTATTCAAATAGTGTAGAATCTTCTATCATGAGATCATTATTAGTCTCGTCTTTCATTTCGCTCTGTAGTTCATATTTTGATTTTCCGTTGTTTTACATCAATGAACATGAATCAAAACGTACAGAAAGGATCATTCACACTTCGTTAGAATACCCTGTCTATGTGAACGATTTTTATTAGTTCTATGCAACCATCTAATCAAGTCGGAAATTGTTATATATTCAATACTTTCACGGCAAAACATTGATCGGAAATTTCATAACATCCGACATTGAAACGTTTTTTTAAATATTCATATTACATATCATTATTTATTACTTGTTACTTCTTATCTCTATAAATTAATATAGATCAATGTTAGATAAACACTTGAGCTAAAATCGCCTTTCATATAGTGCAGATTTTATTTATGATGAAAGTACATATGAACTTCTTGAATCAGCACCCAAGAACAAAAACTAAGTCGACAGAAAACTGCTTTTTTTCAAACGTATATCAGTAATTTTCTGATGACAAGCCTGCTGAAAACATCTCTGCCGTCGTTCTTTTCACTTGGGAAATAAATAGACATGCCATTGACAGAGCAGACAGACTATTGATTTAAAACAGTGTAAAATACAAAATAACAATACGATTTTCTTTTCTCTGGTTGAGACAACAAACATAAATGAAGAAGATCGTTTATTTTTGTTTTCAATTTACAACTAAAAAAGAAATATGTACAAAAAAAAGAGAAAATATTTATTTGGTTTTTCTTTTCTATTGAAATACTCGACGTAGTTCATCACGAAACATACTTGATGTAGCAAAGCAAACAAAAAATGGTGTTGAACATGATAAATAGACGAAACAATCAATAATAACTTCAGCTAATTGCATATGGATTGATTTCGCTGTCCCACCCTTATCTTGATCTCGTATGACTTTATCATGTCGTTCAACAATTTTAAATATTTTATATGGTGCCGTACTAAATATAAATATAAATGATATACAACCAAGTGCAAATGTTAAATGTAAACGTCGATGTTTTGCACGATGTCGTCGTATAATCACTGTTGTTGTTGTTGTTGTCGATGGTAATGTTATACTATTTGTTGTTATGACAAGTGAATTTCCGGATTGAGTCGGAGCTATATGTATTAATCTTGTTAATGTACTCCAACATTCCGTGCGTAAACGTAAAACTTCTCTTAGAATACGTGAATTAAAATATAATATTAGAAAAAATGGTAGACAAGTAATAAAGACAACATCAATTAAAGATTGGCCATATGCCATATACATAGTAAAATAGACAGATTCTATTTTAACTGAACATTTAACACTACGATCCTTATTTATACTTAGATAATAAGCATAGGAATTTGATAAAAATGAAGAATTTTTTGCAAAAATACAAATAAATGCTATGAATAATAAATAATATAGATAATGTCGTTTACACCAACGTGAATAGTATCGATGATAGACACAACAAATGAAACGATCGGTTGTTAAACCTAATTGTAGGTAAGCCGAAAAATCTAATAGTGAATAACGTATCCATTTATATAGACGACATGTTGCTGGTGTTGAATAGATTCTTGTCGGCGGTTTATAAGCTTTTAATAGAACATCAATTACAAATAAATATAATAGAATTAAATCATTTAAACATAATAAACGTACACATATGGATGATGTTCGTGTTAAACGTTTTTGAAATTTCGGTCGACAAAATACAAGAAAACATAGAGAATTACCGATAGTTGCTAATGGTAAAACAAATAATGGAAATATACTATTCGTTAATTGAATAATAAGTGTAAATTGTTCTTCAGTTGCTAATGAACGGTTCATGTTTTGCAATGAGCCCATTACTACGAATGTGAATAAATATCTGACAGCAAGTCAATGTCAAATATTCTCTATCTTTACATTCATTTCCTTTTCTTTCCTCTAGCAGAATCAACAGAGGAAAGAGAAAAAGTGATCCATCACGTCTATAAGAATTCATGTTGTTTCTTGGCTCTAATTAACAAATACATTTCCGAACGATAAACTACTCCATCGCACTAGTAAGTATTCTTGCTAGTTAAGCATACATTAAATGGAATGTTTATTTGAAGAAAACAAAATATGTGTCTGTGTTTATGCATATTTTCTTGTTTTAGGACTTTTCTGCTTCTTTCTTTTTTGGTTTTGTTTATTGTATTATTAAAACGACAAAATTTGATCGATGAGGAAAAAAACGAGACCAGACGACATAGGTCACCATCGTTTGATCGGATGAATGCTCTTACGTAGTATTGATAATTTATATTGAGCAGATGAAGAAAGAAAGAATATTTTCGTCGCTCAATGTCGCCTTTTCTTATGTGTTCGTTCACTTAACTAGGGGGCCTGAGTAGGTGAATAGTATAAAGAAGAACAAGGAGGAGCACGAATGTATCCTTTTCGTTGCCGACGACATTTATGTTTTTACATCAACACATAAGTTAACGATGCATCCCACGCAAGATGAATATGATTTCAACGTTCATTATATGTTCACTCGTATATGAAAGTGACGAATGAATAAACACAGTTAAACAAGCGGTGAGCTCAACATTAACGAGGGAAGTCCCCCAACTGATTACTCGCCTTTGAGTCGGTACAATATTCATCATATAAGTTCTAATGAGTTATAAATATCATGAAAGCAGTTCGTGGTGTTGATTTATCATTTATCGATAGATAACATGATATTTTTTTATATCGCATTTCTTCAACCAAACGCTATCGTGTTCTGTTTGCAGAATATCGGGAAAAAACGGATTTTTGAAAAAAGATAAATTTTAAATAGAATATTTAAAAAAAAATAAACTTTATGTAACTGCATTATGTTTATCTTAAGAAAAATGATTCTATTTAATGTTTATCTTTGCATGCAGATTTGAAATAGAAACTTCGAAAATTATTTTTCCCGAGGTGTCTATAAATGGCCACGCGATGATCTAAATATTTCCTATTGCGACATTACTTATGTTCGACACATGAACTTTTATCAATTATATAATAATTTTATTATCATTCTATTTCATGCGTATGTACATCATATAGATATATTTTCTTTTCAATGTCATTGATTAATTTATTGATCATGTGCTATTAATATTGCAAGGTAATATTTCTTTTCGGCACATCAAACTAGATGAGAAACGCGCTTATTTACTCTTACTACTAGCCTTGATTACTATCTTTCTTTTTTTCCTTCGTTAAATATATGCGGTTTGTTGTTCACACCATTACTTGATTTCTTTTTTTTACATCATGATTACACGCGTATCTATCTAACCTTCATCTTGTACTGTGATATTTTATTTTGAAGAGCAGTTTAACATAACTTTTCCTATAGTGAATTTGGTGTTGATGAACTGTATCTTTTGATTCATAAAAATCTATAGTCATGTCACGACAATATTCTTCATGGGCTGCAAATCAAGCTTTAATAAATCCAGATTTAACAACGATGAAATTAACAACAGTGATGGGCAATGAACAGGATCAGCGTAAATATTTAATTATTCTCATTTAAATTAACCTTTCTAATTCTTTCTTTTTGTCATCCTCATCCAGTTAAGCAGCTCGAAAGAGTTGAGGCTATTCCACATATGTATATAAATGTGGATGCACCACCACCACCATCAACAGCAACAATGACAGCTGTAAATAGACATTTTAATTTTGTAGGCACAGAAACATGCTTTTTCTTCTGACAGACAAATTTTGACACTCAAGCTATACAACCAATGATGATGTCACGACAAAATTCATCTTTTTTTGCTGTAAGCTTTATTGCTTTGACATATTTTATTAGTTCATTAATTGACAAAACTAAGCAAAGATCATTTTGTTTTCCGCATAGGCACCACCTGTTACGTCAACTCCAATAAATGTTCAAACGAAAATGTGGCCAGCTGAAAAACCTACTAAAAATGCATCAACATTTGAAAGTGCATCATCAACATCAAAACCAAGTCATAAACATAAACACCATCGTCATCATCATAGTGATAAACATCATCATCATCATCACCATCATAGCCGACGAAATCGAGCTAAAAGTGCTGAATCAATTAGAAATCGACCCAATCAAACATTAGTTTCTTCATCGAAAATAATGATGGCTAATCCGCAATATGTTGAACAAGATCAACAACAGCAACAATCTCAACAGATGGTTGTCTATCGTGAAGTACCAAATGGTGAAGGTTACACTGTTGATCCTAATGGCTTAGCTACTGTTCCTTATCAAACACAAAATGAAACAGTTGCTGTCGATGATCAGCAAACGCCTTGCTTTGTCTATCGTGATGGTAATTTTCAACAACAACCGCAATCAATAGTAACCGATGGAATTCCTCAACAAATTTTCTACAATCAAGATCAAGATACAGTAAGTTAATTATATTCTAGTTTTGGTTTTCTCGTTTCGCCTTTTATTATAATCGAATTTACTTAATCTTATCAATTACTTATTCTATAGAAATTTATTCACCGAAAAATTCCTCTACATCCTATACAAAATCAAATGATTTCCCATCGAGTAGCATCTTGCAATGAAACTCAAGTTGGACATCATTCCCCACATATCTATGCTCAACCTCCTTTACTTATGAAACGTAATTCATGTACTCGTACCGGTTGTAATGTGCAAGAAATTGAGCGAATCTATGTTGAAAATGATTGTTGTTGTTGTCGTCGTCCAACATCAACTATGAATTGTACTTCCGATTCTTGTGTAGGGATAAATAAGTTCGCTGCATTAAAACAAAAAGCCTCTATACTCATGCTTTGCATACATATATATGTTCATGTTTTAGCATAAAATCTAAAAAGTTAATTTTCTTTAGTTTATTCAACAAGCTGATGGAACATTTTGTCTTTCACAACAACAACAACCATCACAAATAGTCTATTGTACTGAACCTAATCAACACGAATATCATTGCACATCAAATAATAATAATAATATCATTCAACAAACTACATCACCACGACAACAACAATTTGTTTATGTTGATAATCTACCGACATCAATACAACCAACAATAATAAATCAAATACCTGCGTTTAATTCATTATCAACAAACTCTGGAACGGCATCATCTATTATCAGTCTACCACAATCACAACTTCAGCGTGCAACAAGCTTTCTTGTTCAACAACAACCACAGCCTCAACAATTGCAAATTATTCAACAACCACAATCCCTACAAGTTCTTCAACAACATCAACCAATGCAAATTATTCAACAGCCACAACCATTACAGGTTATTCAGAGTACACAGCCACAATTTTTACAAATAGCATCACCTACATCACAAGCGATTCAAGCTCAACCTATTCTTCAAACTCTTCAAAGTAGATTTTTTTTCTTATTTTCAAAAAAGAAAAAAACAATAATTCTTATATGTTCATAGTACCAACATCAACCGTCGTAGGTAGTTAAATAAAATAGTTTTAATTCGGTGATGGTTATCTATAGATTACTAATGAAAATTCCTTTTTTTCCGCAATATTAATTCAGTTGTAAGTTCCAAAAGTAATTACATACAGATAATCAGAAATAATGACAAGTATGTTGTCGTCTTTTCTTTCGTTTTAGCTAATCCTCAAATTCTCTATCAACGTCCCTATGATCCAATTGTAATGCCAGTTCAAAATCAACAAATGGCTATAGCAAATCCGAACGTATTAGCATTAAGCCAACCATCTTATGCACCATCACGTGTTATGCCGAGTACACAAGCAACACAGCCCGATGGAGCAAATATGTTTCGTCACGCACTTATCCGAGTAAAATTTAAAGTTTGAACATAGAATTTAATTTTTGTTTTGTTTCTTTATCATTTTAGACTGTTGCTGGTCGAACTGGTTTACCTGTTCCTCCGACAGCATCTAATAATGGTGCTATTCAATTGATGCAACCTACAGCCACAGTACAGACAGTTACGAATCCAAAGTAAATTATTAGATTTTTTTCCTTTTCTCTGCTGTATTAGATTTGCGCTAAGAAATTAAGTTTGACTTAAACAATCGATAAGAGATAAACTTTGATGTTTATAGTCTATTATTAGCTGGCGGTGTAAACCGATCGGGATCATTGCCAATCATACCATTGACACCTGGAGGGTTACTCATCCCATTTCAGTCATCGGAAACACCAGGATTACGATCGGGACCACTTCTGCGAGCAGGTGGTTATGGATCAAATCTTCAAAATTTTACTGATATTCAACAACAAATTGACCAAAAACGTGCTCAATTGACACAGTCTCTACAACAAGCAGTATTAAACAAACAACGCTCGTCACCACCTATAATATCTGCAGCAGCTAGAAATCAAAATAATTCATATGCATCAGGAAATATTTTTGCCACAGGTGCTAGACCGGGTGGAACTACAGGCTACGATCAATCGAATACGACAGGAATCAGTTACTCTCAACCCTCCTTTGCTGCTGGAAATATTCGATCGAATACGCCAGGTCCATCGACTGGCCCTTATTTTTCTCTAAGACCATGAATACCTAAATGAAGTATTATTTCGTACTAAATCATTTAATAATAATTGCCAAGGCTGCGTGCTTACGATGAAGGTTGTCTGTAATTATGAATGCATCTTTGTTTGCTTTTGCTTCTTGCGCATTAAACAAAAGAGCTTGTTGGCTTAGAAAAAGAAACAATCGTTTGATTTTGCTTCTGCTTTTTTATTTTCAGAGGTGCCGTCAATCCATTCAATTCATCAGGATGTTCAATCATGTAGAATTCGTTGCAATCATAAAACACTTTAGAAAAAACGAATGTGCTCTTTTTGGTCTATATCCATTGGCATTTTTGTCGAACGATTTTTCTTGTTTTTTCTTTGTTTGGACTAACGAACATACAGGCATAGTTTTAAAATAAAAGCGTTAGTATTATTTACTATCAGATACTTTATTTAAAATATTTGAATAATCATATGTTGAATTATCAATCGGATTCTTGAGAAATATCTACTTTACACCATCCCATGTTTGATGAGTCGTTTAACGTTGTCTATGCGTGCATTAGATTATTCTGAAATTTTCAGGTGTTGGGTCGATTTTCGATTGATACTTTGTACTTTTTACTAAACTAAATCTAACAATCATTTCGACGATGATTCTGTCGTACATGCAAAAAAAGATGACTCATTTTAGTCGGCAATCTACTTATCTGGATTAGATATTTTATAGGTTTTTTTCGTATAAAACAAAACAACAATAGGAACTAATTAGAACATAAGTTTGCATACCACGAGAGAGCTGGTCTTTGCAAAATTAGTATAGTGGATTAGATTAGGAAGATTTTGACTAATAAAAAGAACTATTTCTCAAGTCTCAATCTAAACTAGAATCTCGTTTTGATAAATCACGGATTCCAGAGAATCCGAACAGGAATTTCGGTCAGCTGTTCATTGCTTTTGTTCTTATCATTGCCATAGAATCCTGGTTTCAGATTAAAGAACACTAATATAATATACTCTATTTACCGCATGTAGTATTTGTATTTTGCTGATGTGCACCACGTATTGCCAATAAGAAACTTTAGCTCGAAAGTTGATGGTCGTGCCAAGGCTATCATCTGTGAATATTTTATTTTGCATTAAAATAGAACCTCGCTACTATCCGAGAAAAACACTCCAACTTCCAGTGTGTATTATTCAGAAACTACAAATGGCACACACTATGCTGTTCGAATCATACTCTTAACAATCATAAAAACAATTTCTGCTTTCCTCTTGCTAGAAGAGCTTTATATATTTACATACATTCTTTGAAGAAAGATTGCCATTACAATTACCATATATAATGTATATAAAATAATATTCTGGATTTGTTTTGTACATTTTGCTTTTCACTAACTCCCTTAATTCATTTCGCATTAGCACAACTCATCGCATACTAGCGTCGTCAATTTCCTCATCCAATTGGTCTAGACTAATTAACCAATCCCATCGTAGCTAAAAGTTCTTCCTTCTGATCTAGTTGAGTATTTCTTTTTTACTGCTTGATAATGTCTTGTTTCTTTATTTCTTGTTCTATCATTATTGTTTCATTATTTTTACTCATTTTTTACCTTTAAATTCACATAGGCAATCCTGATTTCCTACGCTAGCTTTGTTTTATGAGGAGCACGTTCTTCACTTTTTTTTCTTAGGCTCTTTTTCTTCTCGTTCTTATTATTGCACCCACTACCATGTGGGATATTTTAAGGGCATCTGAGTTATTTGCTATGTTAATACATTTGATTGAATAGATCAAATAGTTATTCTATTCATTTTACTAGATTAAACATGGCAACTTTGTTCCGAAATAATCACACACAGCCATCGGGACTTCAACAAGCTATTGAGAAAGCTACTGATGGAAGTCAATCAAGTGAAGATTGGGCTTTGATTATGAAAATTTGTGATTACGTCGGAACTCGTGAAGAAAGGTAAATTTTTGTTTGTTTGTTATGCTATGTTGTTTTTTGAAAAGTTTCGTTTTTCTCATCTAATTAGTGCAAAAGAAGCATTGAAAATTATTCGAAAACGTTTACATCTGAATCCAAATCAACATGGATGGCGTACTATTGGATATACACTTACGGTAGATTGAAATGAAACTAAAAATAAAATTAAAATAAAATTTTTAATTTTCTTTTTCTCAATTTTAGTTATTAGAAGCATTAACGAAAAACTGTGGAAAAATAGTTCATCTTCAACTGGCACATAAAGATTTTTTAAAAGAGCTTAAAGGTGTAATTGGACCAAAAAACAATCCACCTGTAGCTGTACAAGAAAGAGTTCTTAGCTTGATCCAAGTAAGAATTCGAAAGTAAATGTCTATTAAAAACAAAAATTGATCTATTTTTTAAGACGTGGGCATTAGCTTTTCGCAATGATCCAGATTTAAAAGCTGTCGAACATTTTTATCAAGAATGTAAACAACACGGTTTACAATTTCCACCAGCCGAACCAGAAAATGTTATTAAAACAGCTTTAACACCTACAGTAAATCACATTTCAATAAAATTATGTTTTACTTTTGTTTTTTTTCCCGAATATCTAGCGAACGGTTGATCGACCTTTACAAAGTACACGATCTATGGTAAGATAGATTTAAAATATGTGTACACATTAACTTTATCTGTTTATTTTTATAGCCTGCTCAAGGATATAGTGAAAAAGTATTGATTTCAGTTAGAAAAAAAATAATACAATAGTTTTATTCCATTAATAGAATCGAACAGCAACAGATGGAATGTCACATCCTATTGCTCCTAATCAAACAGCTGTACAGGCAATGTCAGCAGAATATCTAGGAAAATTGCGCAGTGAATTAGATGTTGTACAAACTAATGCACAAGTATTTGGTGAAATGCTTGTTACATTACAACCAGGTGAAGAAAATCCGCAAGATTTTGAACTATTAATGGTAAAAATTACTTTGTTGTTTTGCAGTTCACTGAGAGCTTTTTAATGAGATGTATATATCAGGTCATGAACAATAGAAAAGAAGCGATACATGACAGCAGATGTACAGGCAAAAAAGCATTATGAGTTTCGATTAGATTCAACAATTTTTAACATTACAAAGAAGAAGAATCTTAGATGCAATAAAATTAATTCTGTTCCGATGGGCGAGAGAGAAAAATGTTGTTGTTTTTTTTACTATTCATGTCCGATCTATTTTTGATTGACATTAGTATACAACAGATTTCATGGGAGGACAAAGAAATTTTTGGTACTATTACCACCTGTGTTAATCGATTTACGAGGAAATTTAAGCAGCTATCAAAAAATGGTTTTAATTTCGTTCTCTGTGAATAGTTAATTCTGTGACTATAAACAATCATTACTCTAGACTGATAATGCATTCATATCACCCTGATCAAAAAATGTAATCATATGACTAATGAAAAAAATTCATATTCTTTTGAGATTAATTTAACCTATGACTATCATTAGGATTTACATAATACATGTAAACAAATGCAAGCTCGCGTTATCGATTTACTCGCACAAATATCCATTGATGATATAACAGGTAGATAGAATCAATTGAATGAAATGAAATAGTTCTTTGTTTCATTCTTTTTTGAAACTAGTTGACCTTTTACGATATAATGATGAATTTAACAATGCATTTAAAACATTTGAAAATTACATGCAAGAACGTAATCGACGTTTTGCTGTACCTTCGTCACTTCGACCGACAAATTCAATGCCACCATTATCGAACAATAGGGTAATGAATTCTATTTTATTTTTCTATCTATAATTTTACTTGAATGAAATCCATTCAGACGGTACCATTACCACGAAACGCAGATGATGAGCCAGCATTGATTAGATTCGATGACGATCCAACAACTAGTTTTCAAAATATGCGTTCGTATTTGTTTTTGTTTTGTCTTTTCGTCTTATGATTTTATGAATTATTTCTTTAGGAATAGCTCCAGCAGCATCTAATCTAGTACCAAGAAATGCTCAACCACAATCAACGTAAGTTGTTCAGGAAAAAAAAAGATTTTGTTAATCTCTCTTGCTCTTTTCTACTTAAAGCAAATCTAAGAGAATTATTTTGTAAGATAGAAACTGCTCGTTATTGCTAATTTTCTCGATATCTACTTTCAATCAAATATATTAATGATTTTTTTTAATTTTATTTTTAGTGCATCAGCAAGAACTCATTCCACTGCAAGTTATCAAGTAAAAATCTTGTAGAAAATATCATAGAGATTAAAAATGCGGTAACAAATAGCAATCTCTATTGAGTTAGTAGGTCTAATTCGGATTGGATCCTCATCTGAAAGGAGAAATGATTATCAATATTATTATTTTATCGATGACTATAAATAGTTTTAGATTTTCGCTGGATTATTTCCTTTTAAAAATTTCATCCTTGATTTCATTTTTCTAGGATCCTGAAAATGATCTAAAAGAGATCGAACAATGGTTAAAAGTCCAAGGCGATGTATGATAGAAAAAAATACAAAGAAATCAATGTTTCTGTTTTTTTGTTTTTAATAGGATCCAGATAATGATGAGTCACCTCATCAAGAAAGTGAAACAAGCACTGCATTTGATAATTTTTTAAAAAAACGTGCATCTACCATTCCGGATGAAAAGTCATCCCGACGGCCAATGCAATTTAACAATTTACAGGAGCCTCCGAAACAAATTCCAAAATCAAATACTTATTTGTAAAATAATAAATATGTGCATATGACTGAAAGCAAAATATTTTTTTTGTTCTTTTTATCGCTTCTAATCTAGAGCAATTCTTTTGGTTTCTCTTTCGATTTTATCATTTTTTAATTATTTTTTTTTCTTTCTCTCTACTCCTAACGATATCTCTTCACTTATGATGAAAACAAAACGAGAAATTTAAACAAAAACTGTATAATATACCTTTGTATTTGTATATATGTTCTAAACTAGCTGTTTTTTTCTTCTTGGGATCGATTTCATTTTGTCGACGCTGTTTTTGGTGTATTCTCCAATTCACAGCATAACATATATATATATATTTGTCGTTCCTTCTTTTTTCTCTTTGATTATGGAGATAAGTAAATCATGTTTTCTTTTTGTTTTCATTTTCAATACTAAATAATCAAGTAAATAGAAACATAATACTTATTAAGCCGCATTTCTTGTTTTTTTTTGTAGAGAAATATTATTCAGATAAAAAGAAAATCACAGTTGTATTCATTCAATATGGGAATGAAGAACAAACACGAGCATGAATTTTTTGTTACATGACCATTAGCGATACAGTCGATGAAAACGCTAAACGACAAACCGCATAGAAGTATGTCACTCAAGGTCGATATCGAAATTTGAATGAACGAAAAAAAGTGACTCGAAATGTGAGTCTTTGAAATCTCATATAATCTTACTAATATTCATTTCGAACTAAACGAAGAGTTTGTGAAAACATTTTTGATAGCAACTAGATATGTAGGCCTGCAGTTTTAACCATTTAAAAGAGGAAATAAAATTGCATCGAGCACCATCTTATCAAGTTTCTAAAACAGAAAAATTTTAAGTGTTACAATATTTGACTCACATCCATATGAGAAATAATGACTTAGAATATATGAAGAAAGAGTTTCGAATGAATATATTTTAGATGAATAAAGATAATATTCTGTCGACTGATATGGGCCAACGTACACTTCTTGGTATCTGTTTAAGTATATTTCTACTGATAATTCTATTCATTTTTGGGTCTGTTGTTTTTGAAATCGAAATCAAAGTTTTATGTGATTTAATTTTAGTAAGATCCAGTTTATCGTCTTCATTCTACTGATAATAATCAGTTATAAGTTAACGGATTACTATGTGTATGTATGAAGTCTTCTTTCTTTTAGTTGATTAATTTATATATATATATATATTTTTTTTTACTTAGATTATCACTGAATAATCCTAATAAGTGTCTAAAATATTGGCCAAATCTACTTATTTTGCATGAGCCCTCAAAAGTAATCGATAAGAATTGAGTTAATATACATTTGATAACAGGTTTTGTTTTCCTATAGGATTCAGACAAAGAACTGATACGAAAACAGATGTAAGTTTTGTTCGTACTTCAGCTTTTTTTTCTTTATTATTATTATTTGTTTTGGATACACAGTGCAAATAGTCATTATACTCAAAAAAATCCGTGGGTTCATTTAATGCTATCAAAACGAATAGATATAGCTATTGATGAAGTAAATTGTTTTATTTCTAAAAAATGCTATTGAAGTTCTCTCGTTTCTCTTTAGTTTTGTTGTCTTTGTCTCAGAGACCATGTCTATCCATGGCTATCGTAAGTTATTTTTATTTAATCAGTGTGAACATAATTACAAAAATTGTATTTTAGACTAATTACTCATGATGATAGTTTGGTTTATGAAGCTAAACAGATCTTTCGATATTTTTTAGCAACAGTTATTCGTCGAATACAAAATGTAAGGCTTCGAGGCCGTGGGCGTGTCTGTGATGAATTATTTGTTTTTGTCAATATATTAATATTTGATAGTTTCTTTGTTGTTCTTCCATTAAAATAATAGAAATATTTATTAATTAAGGTTGATATTCATGGATTCGTTCTTGAACGTTTGCTTCCATTGATTTTTCAAACATTCGATCGTTATGTTCAACTGATTAAATTACAGCCTCATGATGAATCTCAATCGTCAACTGATTTTCTTAAAAACCTCTATAAAAATGATCTTCATATTGCCATGTATAATCGTCAATCGGAAATCAAATATTTAAAACGTCTTATACTTGATTTAATGCCAATATTAGCGCCTAAATTCGTTTATGAATGTAAAGGATCTCGTCATTTTCTAAGTGAACTGATCTCTTGTCAAATTCTAATCGATGGCATTGATGCTATATGTGAACCGGACACATTAAATCGTTTATTTCATCTTTATTTTATAACTGTTATTCAACGTCGAAATTCACTTTCAAAAATACCTGTAAATCCACCAGAGGAGTCATCAGTTGAATTATTAACACGATTTTGTACAATGAATGGGCCTTTGCATAAAAACAAATTAGTTTTGGAATTAACTGATGTTATGTATGAAAAAGAATTATTGAGTCAATTCAGTCGTGTACTTGACCGTTACGGTTCCATTGGTTTATTAAGCACTTATCTCACATTATCTGATATATTGAATGATATTCCATCGGCATCAAATGTATTAGTACGAAGGAAAATATATCGTCGTTTAAGAAATATCGATGAACGTTATTTGAATACAAAAAATGCTGATGCTTATGTAAGCATTAGTAATCCATGTGATCCTAATGATACATTAATAGATGAAATAAAAGATCTGATATATAATCATTTGGAAGAAAGTATCAATGAAGACGACGCAAAGTCAGATAACTCAACGAATCCGTTAGATGTTCAACATACATTCACATTGTTATCTCGATTTCATTGTAAAATTTATGAACTAGTCGAAGAAAGATATCAACAATGTTTTCTATCAAGTGACGAACATTTTCTTTACATGTGTGGACGAAGAATGGATTCTCCTGATTATAAAATTATAGAGCAAAAGTTAGTTTTTCTTTTGTTTTAATATGTTTTTTCTTCTTTATACTAACATTTAATAATCATCTTAGTTTGGATGAAGTTGCATTAAATTTGACTCATGCAGAAGAAATCAGGTTTGAATGTTATACATATGATTTTTTTATCTGATATTCGTTTGCAAATTGATCTATATGTCGTTGTTTTTTGTTTCACATTATATTTTAATCGTTGAATCCATTCATTACTTTTTATATTTTTTTGTAATCTCATTTAGAAGTGCGAATGGAAATACAAAGAAACGCAATTCATCAAGACATTATACAACAACATCATACAAAGGTATGAAGCTCCTACAAGTTCGAGTTATTTGAACTCATCCTGAAGAAAAGTATCCATAAATGGACGGAATCTTATCTTGCAGGAGTCTGTGTGTCATTTTTTAAATCAATAAAAAAACAAGCATTCTCCTTATCATATCCTTGAGATGATTTACTTTACACAAGTCTATGATATGAAATTAGGTTGAATCCGAGCCATATTTGTGCAACTCACATCATTACAAGAATACGATAAGAGACCTTTTCTCCTGTGCTGTAAATAAGAGTAATAGAGTTCTGTCAGATAAGACCTGAATCAGGCCGTGTGAAGAGACACTATTATTTTTTCGACGGAACAAAATTCATAAAACTACGTCTATTACAGAATTGGAAGAAAAAGATGAAGCCTACAAAAGATATCCAGAAGATACAACGAGTATTGGCAGTAATAGTGTATGTTGCTTTTAGTTCTTTGTCTTCTCTAATTATCACCTCCTATTATTTGCATTTAGTCGCACGATGAAAAAGATATGAACTCATGGCGAATTCATGTCAGCGGCATTGATGAATTACGAGATAATACATACGCAAATGTGAAATCTTTCGTATTCCTAATTGAAGTACAGAGATTGGATCCTAATAGTAGTAAGTATTTTTTTATTTCTAGCGAAAGAATAAAAAATAATAATCCTTCACCATGTAGATAATCCATTATTAATGGACGACGAAAAAACTAATTGGATTATAGCAAGGTAAACAGAAGAAAAGACTATTTCGAAAGAAATTCCCCAGTGATCGTTTGCTTTTTTAATTTAGACGTTACCAAGATTTTTACTTACTAGAACAAAAGCTAATTCGATTTCACGGTGTTTTTTCGGATGCGCGATTGCCACCAAAAAAATCTTCAGCATACGCACGAAATCGAGAATTTCTTGAATCAATTAAAAAAGATTTTCAATATTTTTTACGAGTAAGTTTATGCACAGTATGGCAAAATACGAAATTTGAGGAAAACATATTCAACTGGAACAAGAACCTTTGTTTTTCTCAAATTTTCAATAGCCGTTACTCTATCATCAAAGAAAACGAGAACATGAATTCTAATTTTTGTTTTCTGTTATTGATGTTTTAGCATTTATTAACTAAACCAACATTGCGCAACAGTGAATTATTATACAATTTTCTAACACAATCGGACGATTTTACTTTACCAACTGGTGAAGTGGTTCTATGTAAATTTCGAAAGATTTTTCTGTCATAAGAAACTATGTTGTTACCTTTTTTTCTAGCAAAAATGTTCAAGGTGGTTCCGCGTCGATTACGAGCTGAGGTTCAAAACAGAATGAATTCAGAATGACTGAATTTAGAGATTTTATTTTTTAATATAGAAAGGACAATATCTTGATCCATTTCTTGTATCGTTGATCAACTATGCTGAACCACCGAAACCAAAAGCAACACAATCAAATCCAGTTTTTAATGATATAGTCGAAGCAAAAGTATGAATCAATGATATAGAATTGAGTCGAATATGTTTCGTTTTCTAGCTTCAAAATTCTATCTATGAAAATAATGCAAACATAACAGAATCTCTAGAAGAATCACCGATAAAACACATCACTTCTGGTGAACTCGACAGTGCCTATGATCATATGATTGTTGTTGGTAAAAATATCGCACTTTGGTTTTCATGTATATCTTTGTTTTATTTTTATAGCTAAACAAGTTTTCTCTGCATCCCCTTTGTTAATTTATCTGCTAAACTTACTTCGTGTTCCATTGAAAAATTCCTTTGATGCATTCTTTTCCTATTTTATTGATGATAATGTAGATGATATTATAAATGATGAAGAAAATATTATTGATGTTATTCATGCTCTTCGAGGTATATATTTTTTATAATAATAACTTAGTTTTCTCCCTACTGAATACATTTCTATAGATGTAGTTTTTCCAAATGATGCAGAAGATAACGAGTAAGAAACGCAAGACGTATACAAAATTTGAAAGAATAACACAATCATAATTCTATTTCAGACCAACGGATTTAGTGAATATGGATGATGTTGTTGCAGCCGCTGAAGAATTTTTGCCAGGTAAGTCTTCGATACCTCTTGGCTTTATTGAGTTCGAATCAGATGATAACATCTGGAAGGGATTTCGCTATAATTTGCACTCTCATCAATTTCAGATCTGATCAAACTTGTACTTGGTAAATCAAATGTTGAAAATGGTTTACAGATGATTCTTCGATATTTTCAAGATCCATTACTAAACAAACAAGTAACTCATTGGCGCTGTTTCGAAAAATATATATGTATATTAAAATATTTTTAGTTATTTTACATGATTCTCGACGAAGTTCTCTTGCAAATTTTTCCTGAACTACAAGCACATTTTGAAAAGTAAAATGTTCGTTTATGATCGACTTTTATAAATATATGCATATAGAAATATTTTTTTTGTGGGATTGCTTATTCTGATTTTTTTCTTCTTCTTCGCTCTGATGTATTTAAATAATCTCGTTGTTATTTTATTTTCTATTGTATTGAATATTTCTAAGAATACATATCGGATTCTTATTGTAGATAAGCGTAATATTCAATTCAATGGCACACTTATCAATAATTTTAATTTTTTCAATAATTTTTCTCACATCTTATTCATATTGTCAACAATGTGAGCAAAGTTCGGATGTAGCTCGTTTCGATTGTTACCCGGAAAGTGATGCATCACAAGATAAATGTCTCGCAAGACATTGCTGTTGGAAAGCACCTCTTACAAAAACGAATTCAACTACAAAACAGCCGAATACTTTCATAGATGTTAATATACCGTATTGTTATTATCCGAAAGATTTTGGAACCTATTTTGTACAAAAAACTGACCAAACAGATTTTGGTCAAAGAATACAACTGAATAAATCCGACACAGCATATATGCCACATGATATAACTAGTTTAACTGTTGATCTTATCTATGAAACTGAACAACGGTTTCGCATTCGAATATATGATTCGATTTATAGACGATATGAAGTGCCAATGAAAGTTCCAGTTATTGAAAAGAAAGTTAATACGACAGATTATGAGGTTAAAATTACCGAAAAACCATTTTCGATACTTGTGACACGAAAGTCAACAGGCGTTATTCTGTACGTTTCTTTTCGATTCGACAGCAAGAATGATTTTTCGAATACGTTTTTATGTATCTTTTTGTTTTCCTTAGATTTGATTCAAGCGTATCGCCACTGATATTTGCTGATCAATTCATTAAGTTTTCTACCCGCTTATCCAGTTCATTAGTTTATGGTCTCGGCGAACATCGACAACCACTAGCAATGAATGTTACTGAACAATGGAAAAAACTGACATTTTGGTCGCGTGACTTTCCACCGGTACAAAATACAAATCTCTATGGTTAGTATTTTCTATTTTTAATTGAAATCAAAGATTTTCTATTTTTTATTTAGGTGTTCATCCATTTCATCTTAATCCTGAATTTGATAAAAATGAACAAGT
The DNA here is from genome assembly GCA_900239745.1 of Rotaria magnacalcarata. Lineage (NCBI taxonomy): Eukaryota > Metazoa > Rotifera > Eurotatoria > Philodinida > Philodinidae > Rotaria > Rotaria magnacalcarata. The sequence continues at coordinate 15,905 of OENM01001182.1, read as the reverse complement.
CAATTTTCATGGACAATTTCTTCTTAATTCAAATGGAATGGATATTGATCTTCAACCGCTACCTGCAATAACCTATACAACAATTGGTGGAATTATTGATTTATACATTTTCACTGGACCCACAGCACAAGATGTTATTAAACAATATTGGGATATTATTGGAGTAAGAATACTATCTTTTTTTGTTTATAAAACAGGAGGCAAACGAACGGTTAGAGAGTGTAGATTTGCATCCCTTACTACTTGACGTGATTATGGATCGTGACCGACAATTCAACAGAACTCCCTTGTGACAGTGACTTTAACGTATGTTATTCTGCTTTTTTCCTTTCGGATTTCTCTAGAATGACCTACTATACGTCTTAAATAAAAGATACCGTCCTATGATAATTAATAACAGATGTGCTAACGTTTACATTTTTATTCCACACGTGTATTATGTTATTAAGATATTTTCTTTTCTTTTTCTAGAATCCAACCATGCCACCATTTTGGTCTTTAGGATTTCATCTTTGTCGATATGGATATAATAATATTGAAAACTTGTTAGAAACTATTCAAGTAAATTCTTGTTTTTGATAAAAATAAAACTTTCCATTACGATTCGACAAATATAGAGAATGCATGATGCTGATTTTCCGTTTGATGTTCAATGGACAGATATTGATACGATGTCATCTTATCTTGATTTTACATACGATCAAAAGAATTTTCATGGTCTTGCTGACCTTGTGCGCGCCTTACAATCAGATGGAAAACATTATGTTAATATTATTGATCCGGGCATTAGTTCAGTTCAATCTTCAGGCAGCTATCCACCCTATGATGATGGAGTAAAAAAAGGAATTTTTATAACAAAATTTAATTCGACCGAAATAATTACTGGAAAAGTAAGAATACATCACACGTCGATTTCTCTATGATTATTATGCGATTGTGCAAGGTTTGGCCTGGTGTAACAGCCTTTCCTGATTTTACAAATCCAAATTCTATTGAATGGTGGACTAATGTAGCTTCAGCATATCATGATATTGTTCCTTTTGATGGAATGTGGATTGTAAATATTAGATTCTTTTTGAGAATTATATATATTCAATAATATCATTTTAGGATATGAACGAACCATCGAATTTTGTTGATGGATCAATGGATGGATGTACAAGTAATAATTTAGATAATCCACCATTTGTTCCTAGTAAGTTTCTTTTTCTTATTTGGTTTGCAAGTAGAGCACCTATTGAATAATTAATGTGAGATGCTTCCCTAGGAAAAGAATAGCGTTGACACAATAGTATAGAAAAATATGATTTATTGATCTGATCAAGTTTCCGATTGTATATACTTCAAATTATATTCTCATTAGAATTTGCACGATAATATTCTTATCCGGTATGATGAGTTTAAGTATTCTATGCAGTCTACAACTCGTATAAATATTGGACACATTTTCGTTTCGAATAGATGTGCTTGGTGGTACTCTTTATTCAAAAACATTATGTCCATCTGCTCAACAATATCTTTCATCTCATTATAATTTACATAATATGTTTGGCTATTTCGAAGCTATGGCATCGAATGCGTATGAGAGTTTTACTAATCAGTTATACAATGAATTATATTCACTAATTTTCTAGAGCCTTGAAAACAATTCGAAAGAAGCGCCCATTTGTTTTAACACGTTCATCATATGCTGGCTCCGGTCAATTCACTGCTCACTGGACTGGTGATAATCGAGCTACATTCGACGATATGTATTTTTCTATTCCGGGTGCGATTTCTATGAAAAACAATTGTTTTTTCTCTTATACTTTTGTTTATTTAGCTATTCTTAGTTTTAATATGTTTGGTATTACACATGTCGGTGCGGATATTTGTGGGTTCGGTCTCGATACAACTGAAGAATTATGTACACGATGGATGCAACTTGGTGCTTTTTATCCATTTATGAGAAATCACAATGATCTAGGACAAAAAGTAAAATCTTCTATTTTTCTTCTTCAAATCCTATTCAATATAACGGATTACTTTCTATTCCGAAAAACAACATAGGATCAAGATCCAGCCTCATTTTCATGGGAAGCTCAACAAATAATGAAACAAGCATTAATTATGCGATATGCATTAGTTCCATTTTGGTATACTCTTCACCACGAAGCAGCTATGATATCAAGAACAATAGTACAACCAGTTTTCTTTGAGTACGAAAACAAATTCCTAAAATTCAAAGAGAGTAACATTTTTTGGATTGTCACTTAAGGTTTCCAGGTGATGAAAATACTTATAATATTGATCAACAATTTTTGATTGGTCGTGCCATTCTTGTTTCTCCAAATCTAAAAGCAGTAAATAAATTCGTTTAGCATACAACAATCAATTCAAATTTTTATTCCATTAGGGAGCGACTTCTGTTCATGCATACATACCATCAGATGTTTGGTATGAATTTCCGTCAGGTGTAAAAGTACCAAACGTCGGAATCTATACGGATTTAGACGCTCCATTATCAAAAATAAATGCTCATGTACGTGGTGGTTTTATTGTTCCTATGCAAACGCCTGGTGCTAATTTAATGATTGGACGTGGTAATCCATTCACGTTACTTATTGCTCAATCTCAATGGGGTAATGCAAGTGGAAATCTTTTCTGGGACGATGGAGACTCAACTGGTTTGGTGATTTTTGTTGATATATTGAAAGCTAAATTTTGTACATTGTAGATTCAATTGAAACAAAAACCTATAATTATCTTGAATTTTCATTAACCGATGCTGTAAGTAATCAGTTAAGAATATTTGATTGCGTAAATGCTTTTTCCTTTCACCGGAAAAAACAAACTTTCTTTTTTTATTGATCCGAGAATTAGATATTTCGAAGTTTTCTTTTTTTTTCTTCATCAAATAATCTTATGCAAACATAGAAATGAACGCTTTTAGATTGGATTCTCATTGCCATCGGAAAACACTGATTTCTATGATGTGACTTTTTTCTCTCTACCAATACAAATCAGAATATCTTTGGAGATTCGAACGACGAATAGTTATAATATCGCAAGGAATTATAATAATGTTACATAATGAAAAAACTTTTCTATCGTTGAATGTTTCAATGCCACCATAATAATTATACTTCGATGATGTGTGGTAAGAAGTCTCGGATTAGAAAATGTAAAATTCTAATTCTAGCAGTACCCGGAAAAAAACCTATTGAGCATAGATTTTCAATTGTGAACTAAGTTAAAACTAAATCGGATGATTGAGCTCGTTTTGTTTAATGAAACCAATTTTATTTTTCTCTTCTAATCTCCTATTACTTCATCGTTCAGAATAGAGTAACCATGAATGCGTTCGTTACAAATTACAAAGATTCGCCAATGCGCTTGGACATTGTGAAAGTTCTCGGAGTAAATAAACCAGTCAATAGTGTTAATGTTAATGGAAAAACTTATAAAAGTTTTCTTTACAATATTCCCGATCAAGTATGTATTAAAATTTTACTACAAAAACATAATCGTCTCCGATCGTATTTTTGTTTCTTTTCTCAAATTAGATTCTGCTCGTGTATGGACTCGATTTAGACATGATAGCTCAAGCAAGCCAAGTCATTGAATGGACTTTCACAAATTAACGGTCACTTTTTATTTTTATTGATCCCGGTGTTCTAAACACGTCTTTCAATAGATAATTAGATAATCAATGTTTTAGAATCGTGCTATTATTCGTCTTCTTTTCTTTTTTTTTTCTTTGTACATCATATTTTGAACGAACTAATAATTGATAACCAAAGAAAACACATCGATACAATAGAAATTAAAAAACATGAAAAAAATCCAATAATAAGTTCGTTTTAGTCGAACATTCATCGATGAATTGCATCTGTCCGAACTACATAAACAGAGAGAATCAGTATGATGTTTTTTATGTTGATAACATGTTTCAGCTTTTTTAATATGAAAACGAAATATTTTATGACAATCACGTCGTACATAACGTAATGCACTTGTTTTATCATCGCCAGTTACACTATCATTTTCGCGTGTCCACACTTTTAGGCAATAATCGTCGCATAATCGTGTTGGAATTTGTGCTTGAGAAAAATTTCTTACATCTTCACATGCTTCTATCTCACGTGAATCACATATAAAACATTCGACTTGTCGACGACATGACGCTGAATCGGCATGAATAAAATATGAAGAATGAGGATGATTAGTTGAGAAAATGAATAGAAATAAAAGTTCGACAACAATCGCCATTTGCTTGAAATATTCGCTTGTTAATTTTACTAATCATAGTCATATGAGCAATAATGGCTTATTCATCTAGAAATTGAAATTTCCTTTTTCTTTTTTCATACTAATATAAGATAACATACCAATCATAATACGCGAAAGACATGTCATGACAGGAAAATAACAAATTATATATATATATATATACGAATATATCCTCTTACTGTCACGGAACGCACGATCAGAATACTAGTTGGTCGTTCTTTGTCAAATAATGAATTGAAATAGAAGTATAATTTCACCTGTCGTTAAACGAGAAGAAAAGAATTACATTTGACATTTTTTTTTGTCATTTATGTCATTGATCACGAACATAAAAAATGAGAAAAATGGCACATTCATATATTAGAAGCACTTGTTTATATTTAATTGATTATATATACATATATATATATATATATATAATGTACATATATTTAAGAAAATAAATACTTAAACAAGCGAAACAAGAATATATAATAGCAAAAGACGAACCAGAAAACTCATAACGACAATATAATGTTCCTATGTCTTAACAAAAGAACCCGTTGTGAAGTATTAGCGGGAAACAAAAAAAAAGAAAGAGAGAAAGAATTGAGTTTTTCAGCAAACAAACAGTGCTTGCGTGATACTATCAAATGCAAGCGAGCAAAAGAAGAACACGAAACAGGAGAATAAAACAGAAAGAAAAAAGAAAAGATAACAAGGCTACATAGACGATTGGAAAATAGCGAAAGGAATTCTAACGGAGAAGAAAAAAAGTAGAAGAGCACGACTACCGAACCGAACTCTAAATCTAAGCGACAAAAAAGCGGCGAGAGTCACAAAAGTTACTTATTTTTCTTCAACAGCATGTGTATACACACTACACACATCGAGAGATACACCAACGCATTCTCATTTTCGAGACGAGATGAATTTCCTTCTAAAGAAGATGACATATTCCTAATCTATTGGTATTACTGTATTTGAACTCTGCATTCGTGCATGAACATTCATTGCCATGCGATGACAATTCATCAAAAGGAAAAATTTTCAGAATTATTTTGTGCCTATACCTTGGAATAGATAGTAAAACCTAATCAATTGCTCAAGGCTTATGATAGAATAAAGAAAAATTCAGTTTTATTTGTAACATTCTGTGTTATCGATAATCTATCATCGTTGATTCAAAATGTACTAGAATTGCTTTTTTTCTCGTCTGCTACGATAACTACAGATCTTATCGTCTGCCAGAATTGACATATGAAAGTTATCTTTGACAAGTTCCATTCGTGTTTATCAGCATAATGCCAATTATTTTATATTAAATGTTATATATATATATATTTAACTGTTTTTTTCCTCATTTGCTCGATAGAGAAAAAAAGACTGTTGATGGTATTGTATATATAGTGTCTCGAAGGACTAATTAAATAAATGCAAATGGACATCATTTAAAAGTTTATGAATAAGAAAATCACAGGAGCGCTTTCTATACGAGAGTTGTTGCTTCATCAATGAATACAACAAGCTGTTCGACTAAGTTATTAAAATATTTTATAAATGTATAGCCTTTTTCTTCTAGATTCTAATTAAACATGACATAGATTCAATAAAAATACATTTTATATGAGTAAAGTCAATTAGATGAGGGCAAATAAATTATATGATCGTCGTAAATAAGATGATGACGATGATCATTCTCCTTTGTTGTTGACTTAATATAATTTTTTAACTTGTACGTTGAATATTGATGGTTATATTAAATATATAGGTCTAGCAAAAACGTCAATCGTTTTTATTCTCTCTCAAAACAATCACCTTGACATATATGTCAAAATTTGAGAAATTATCAGAGTATTCTTCAGGGAAAATGAGCTAAAAATATATATTAGAAGTGGATTTCTACACATGACAAGTCAACCGAAAAATGTACTATTCAATACTCGTATCATTAATTGACAGTGAACACAATTCATGATCAATCGATTGTAACGACTGAAATTATATTTATAGAATTTAGAGGTAAACTGAAGGTAATAATTGATCATTTGTTTAAGGAATATACCCAGGTCGAACAATCATATTGTGAGATCTTATGTAATATTGTACGATGATTCGAAAATCATGCAAACAATCGTAGTTGCTGAGATCTTAGATCAAGTCGCAGAATCTGATTGTGCGACTTGATCTAAGATCTCAGCAACTACGATTTTTTTGTCAGATTCTTGTAAGATTTCGCCCATATTCCAAGATTTTGTGTCAGATTTTTCGACCTGGGTAGACACCAAAAGTAAAAATACAAAATACATGTGATTTGTTCTGTGGATCAATCGTAAAACTCTAAATAGGATCTTGTGATCTGAAGAAAAAATCTCAGTCAGTATTTTCTCGGCATGTTTTATCCTACAAATAAACAATTCGAACACGTAAATATTTGATCTTGCTGAGAAAATCTAATTTTTAAAGAAATCTTTCAAGTATCGTTATTCGGTGCATTCTAATGTTCTGTTTCACATGAACTAATTTCTCGATTGGATAGATGCGGCCAACTTGTCTTATCAACTTTGTCATCAATTATCAAGAGATCGCACCGTATCAGCAGACATTATCAAGTAATAATCCATTTTCAACATCCATGAAAATATAGCTTACGATGAATAACACTAATAGCAAAAAAAACAATTACTGCTACGAATTACATTGAGGAAGGTGTGAGTCACTGGAGCAGTTGAACCATTTTCATTGAGTAAGACTTCAGTAGAAGTGGCTGTAACATGAAATACAACGTCTTCTCATTATCAGATTATGATGATATATTGAATACTGTTCTATGGCTCTATTACGTTTTGGGTTCTCTTATCAAATGATCTTTTCAATAAGTTATCAATGATAAGAAAACATACAAAATTCTTTATGTCAACATGATTTGTTAAAATAAGACTCGTTGATATAGACTTGAAGCAGCGTAGAACTTTCAAGGATATTTCCCAGGTAAAAGAAGCGTGCTGTATACGTGTGGAATGACCCAGCAAGAGATTTTGATAAAAATAGAAAAAAATTCAAAAGAACGTAGGCGGGTTACAACCATTTAATTTAATTTTTTTTTTCTATAAATAGACCTAATAATTGATAGAATAATACTGAAAAAAAGGATTCCTTTGACGAGATAATTATTTGCAGTTGGATTACACTGGAATTTTCCACCAAAGCATTCTTTGATAAAAAAATAACAAACGTTCATGGAAAACTTTACGAAATAGATTACTAGACAATGTATTCACAAAGAAACTCTTGCTAAAATTGAGATAGAAAATAAAACTTGATATTTGTAAAATTAATGTTTCCATAGCTTGACGATAATCATCTTTTTTCATATTTGTTGTAAGTACCGTATATGAATAATATATTGTTCGAAGATTAACCAATATGAAACTAAATAAAATTTGAACTAACGTCATTTTTATCATTTGTGAATCAGTTCGATTGCGATATTGTATGTTTGGATGAACAACACGTTGACGACTTTTTCGAACATTAAAATATGTGATTAAACCAAATATAAACATAGCAATTTGTGGAATTAAATTAGTCCAAATAATACTATAGATTGATAAGAAAAATGCATAGGTACCCGGTGCTGGTAAACAAGCCGGTCGAAGATTAAAATAGAAGAATTGATGAGAACCAGTAAGACTATATAAAATAATTGGAACACATGTCATTTGATGTGCTACTTTAATTTGACTAAATGAACGGATTCGTGCACTTTTTGATGTTGATAAATATCGATCGATTGATGCCAAAACTAGATAACCTGTTGAAAAACATGGTAGTACCCATGTAAGAAATATACGTAGCTGACACCATACAAGAATTCTATATCGTAATGAACTTCCATAGTGTTCAGCTGCTAATTTTGTGAAAAGACCGAAATTAATAAAAAGAAAATCGAATAGACTCGACATTAGAAGATACCAACCACAAGAATTTTGACGTAATTGTTTAGCTGTAAATGTTATAAAATTACATATACATCCGATATTACCAAAAATAAGCGTTATATATGAAGCGTAAGCTATAAGATGAAATGTGAATGATTCAATTGATGCGCTATTCATTCTTGAACGTGCTAAAGTGTTCATGTGAACGATGAACTTATACTGCTCTCATAGAAATGAAGACATAGAAGAAGAACTATGATCATTAATTGTTTAAATAGACATCAGTTTTGATTAATGATAATTTAGTTAATTTGGATTTTTGAGAGAATTTCGACGATGCACGTGTCATGATAGAAAAAAACCTTGTATCTGAATAGTCTGTTTATTATTATAATTGTGCGTTATAGACACTAATGAAATGATTAGCTATACGTAATATCTTCAAAATCAGTAGAAGAGAATGATCTAATGATAATCATTTTACTCCATACAAAGAGATTATCAGGAAATTTGTTGTTGTTTTAATTAAAAACAAATATTTCTTTCCTGAGGATGTGAGTGTTGGTTTTTTCTGCTCACCCACACTGGCACTCTTCTCTTACGGCAACAAGATTGGAACATGTACTTGAGTATGTTGGCAAAATCACTGGATCTTGCTCAAAAACAGAAAGATGAATACTCTATATTACCAGAAATTTACTATACTATGGAATCACCTTATGCATATCGATAAGAGATTTCCCAAGCAATCTATTACTATAAATTGACTATTGGTATTGCTGCAAAAACGTTACCTGATGATCATCCTAACATAGAAAAGTATCGTTCTCAACTACAGTTTTAACGGATGTGCCAGGAATAATTGCGCTATTAGTATTTCCAGAATTTCTTTCATGTTTTATATATGATCAAGACATGCTTTTTTTACTAAAATATGGCACTTGGAATTCTACATAAGCCCATATACCACTTAAACGAACAGGCATTTTATATAGATTTAAAAACAATCTGAAAATGGTGATGGATCGGTCAAATTTATCGTGATTTAGGTGGAGTGATTTCGAAGAGAACCATTCATTTGTGGATCAAAATGATTACTGTGATACAGGCTCTATCAATTTATCTAAACCTCCCGATGGTTCACGCATCATTCGAACAAAAGCCAACATTTCAAAGGTGAAATGGCGAGTAGACCAAAAAAAAAACCGGCGTCTACAAGAAAGATAGCCACTGAATTGAATCGAATTTACAACGTTCAGAACGATCGTGTGTGGGCACTCCGTCGAGAAGAAACTGATAGACAAGGCACTGTTCACGAGAAAATAAAATTTCCACAAAAGGTTATGGTATAGCTAGGTGCATGTAGCACGGTACGCTGAATGCAGAAAGGATATATCAAAGAAATCCTTTCACTAGCCCTTACATGCGGCAACAACATGCTTGGAAACAATTGGGCGTATCAACAGGATGGTGCTAGACCACTTACGCATACTTTGAGTCAAATTATGAGAAAATTTATAAAATCACTAACAGGACAATTATTCCTGGCCCACCCGTTAATGTTGTTTTATCTTCTGATCATATGAAATATAACATTAATAATTCAACAAGTGATATTCTTTGAAGAGATGAAGAGAACGCAAAGAATTCAAATAGTATTGATTTAAAAAGATCAAGGCATTAGTCTGTTCTATTTAATGAATAATCGAAAGAATTTTAAACAAAATTTATGTTTGTATGAAATCGGTCATTAAATATTTGTCAGAAATTCTGCATGCCTAATTAAGTGCGGACGATTTTTATATTGTTATAATAATAAGGGATTGTACTATAGTCTTCAATATATGTTTTAAATGGTTTATTTTACTTTGAAAATATTCGAAAGAATATTGATCTAATACTGTCTTTGAAGAATTTTATAAATGTATGAACAAGTTAATTCATTTATGCATTAAGAATATTCAATTTGTGTTCACCACTATAATCAGAATTTTACCTAACCATAGGTCAACAGAAAGTTTTAATCTAACGTTTCTAAAGTGATAAAAATCAGATCACAACATGTGAAATAATGATCGGAAAACAAATGCACATACAATTGAACGACATGTGATCATATAAGTTATAGAAGAAAATATAATCTAGATATGGGTTATATCCGATAAACTTTATAAAAACCTATGAAAAGAAGTATTTTTGTCTACCTAATTATAATATTTTAATAAATGTTTTATGTATAAGATATGTTTATCATAAAAAATATTTGCATTAAGTAAATTAAAATTAAATCATTTAAAAAGAACTCCAATAATGGAAGCTATTCCTTAAATGAAAAAAATTCGAATTAGAAGTCTTTTTTGTAATTTTATCTCTTCAAGCTGTTGAACGGTTACACTTATCAATTTATGCACCTATTCTATTTTTTTGAAATTGTATTTACTTCGTGACTTTTCTATCAATCGATATTTGAGTCGAGCTTCGCGTGTATATTAATCGCAGTTACCAAAGGCAGCATGGCACGATTCATTGGAAAATTGGAAAAGTGCGTTTTCAATACACGACTAGTGCATCTCTTGTTTATATGGGTACAAGGACACATAAAGAATTTAGAATTAGGTTTTTTCGACATATGTTTCCTTTTCACAAATCATTATTTGATGCATAAAATTTTCTTGTAGATTGACCAAATACTGCATTATAGAAATATAATAATTTAAAAAGCTTTTGCTCATTTATATACATAGTTTAAAAATAAAAATACTATATATTATATATACAACTTCTTTCAGTAGATTTTCAGAACGCTTTGTTGAATGCTTACCCGTGGATTCGTTTTCTCTGATTCGAATCTCCAGTATTTCTGCTATTCAAATTTCCTCCATTGGGTGTAGCTATACCGCCAAGTGTACATTTATGAGTGATAAATTAGCACCCGCATCCTTATCAATGACGATAGGAATCTATATTCTTCAGATGAGATAAGAACACGTGTATCAATGACAAGACAACAATAGGAGAACATAATTGAGTTTTGATACGATGCATCTACTGCAATTTGTGGTCGTCCAACTCTTCATTTTTGTCTGTACTTGCGCACTTTTGTCATCAGCAACTGGCTACTACGGCATAGCACCGTTCCAAGGGTATAGAAATTGATCTATGACTAACGTATCTGAAGTTTTTCCCACTGATTATAGGGTTCCACATTATGGAAGCATTTTTTATTACAATCCTCAATCATCTGCATTTCAATTCTACGGAAATTTTTCATTTGAAATCGACGACAACACAACGGATTTATACTATTTCGAAGCTGGACCCGTAGCCGTCACCAATTACAGTTTTGCAACAATCTACATGCCTTTACAATGTGGCACTTCATTTCAACGTTTATTGTTACTTGCATACAACATGCAAAAGAAAATATACAGACAGAGTCGATGGATCTTGAACGATGGAGTATTTCATTTTCTTCATTATGACCCACGTCGTCAACGTATTTTTGGATTGCGTGACATCAGTACATTTACGCTCATTATTGAAGAATATGATATGACAACGTTGGATGTGGTCCGAGTGTATACCAAACAAGACGGTGAGAAATATGCATTTCCGTATGCATGGTGTTCAGCGTTTGATTATGATGAAAATTGGCTTGTGCAAGTTCGAACACGATACGAAGGTGGCGGTGTGAACGCATATTTTATTAAAATGGATTTGAACCTTGTTGGTAAGAAAAAAGATATCGTTACTGAATTTTATTTACTGCCAAACGTTGGTAATCTCTGTACAATGACCTATGACATGAAGACGAAACTTGTGCTTGCAACATGGCAACATGGATCAATCGATCAAGATCTTGTCATGCTCTACATGAATCCATACACAAGCAAGTTCCAAAATGAGACACTCCTCTTGAAAACGGGTAGTGGATCGGTAGTAGAATCGGTCAAGGCTGTTTTTAATGAAGAAACTCGTCAAGTGCTATTTATGATCTATCAAGAAAATGAAAACCAAAATGAAGCAGGGAACTGGATGGTTCTCGTACAATTTGATACAATGAAAGTGATCGAAAAGAAAAAAGTTTCTACAATACCCGAGTTCGACATGTGGGAATTTTTTATTGTGTAGCATCATTTTTGTTATTTAAAAATAGACAAACAAAGCTGTGTAAGAACAAATTTGTCCATTCCTTTTACAATACGTGAGAGGTGTATTCAGGGTGTGGGTGTACGTATTGGTGTGCTCCTCGAACTGAAATCTCAGAACACCAACCGTATTCTCACATTCAACGTGAGCAACTGTTTGTTCAAACAGAATTTGCTCTAGCAGACATGGCTTCCCACTGAAAAATATTCGGTGATTTCAATCAAATTATTGTGTAACAAAATCAATCCGATTGCGGATTGGATTTTTTTGCACAGTAATTTGATTGAAATCACCGAATATTTTTCACTGGGTTCAATGTGTAAATCAGATTCTTGTCACTCGATCAATGCATGTGTCATTACAAGCAAAAATTAGACGTTGAGAGAGTTAGGGTCGTGCAGTCAACCGATAGAACTCTGGTTTCTATTAATACTCGAGAAAAACTTTGAACTAAGATATAATTACATATTCTTAAACATCAGACCTCGTTTAGGATTTTTCTTTGCTTTCTTTCAAGCAGAAGAAACTACAAACTTCGGTACTTTGAGAGAAGCTCAGTAATCTGGAATAACACCAGACTAAATAATTATGGGCAAGTGCACGACCATACCGAGATATCTTTTATAAAATAAACTTTCAGTGTGGTATCCGATCATCTGCTTATCATGATGACGAGACAAACGCATCCAGCATGGTGAGGACACCGTTCTCTTCTAAAGAAAGAGAGATATTGCAAGATAACGTTGTGACAAACATAAATAAGAAAGAGCAACATCCTTATACTCATGTAGAATAATTTCCATTACGC
>OENM01001181.1:0-42140 GCA_900239745.1 Rotaria magnacalcarata | reverse complement strand
TAATTCTGTCGAAGAATTCTTTTAATATAACTTTTTCATTTATTTTTCTCGAGTTTCTCCTTATATTTATCATTGTCATATAAGAAACAATTTTCTTTCTATAGAATAATCTTCCAGTATATAGGAAAATTGCTTATTCTGAGAAATTTCTAAAAAGAATTTTACTCAAAACATTCGAAATTATTTCATATACTTGCTATACTCAAGAGAGAGTAGTTCTTTTCTAATAATACTATCACTTCAATGCGATAAAGAGAGAGATCTTCTTTTATTCTTATGTCTTCTCTTCTAGTTAATATTCCTACTGATGTCACAGAATAATTTATATACAGTTTAATAAAAGATATTCTAGAAGTAAGAAATGTGCGATTTTCTAAATAGGAAATGTTCTACTTAGATTTAAGAGAACGAAAACAATTCTAACCAAATATTTTGATCATAGGAAACGATAAAATACGATAAGCAAGTTTAAAGATAAAAATACTACGTAATAGTCGATAATATAGCTGTACCAATAAGTACGTCACTCATGAACGACTAGATTAAATAGATGGTTATAGAAACCGCCTGGCCTTCACTTATAACAGAGAGAGAGAGTGGCTCAAATTTGATTTGTTCGAAGAAATAGTTATTAGAACGTAGTTGAAAAATAGTTAGATTTGACTTGTATTGAGAAACATATGCACATATTATTATGAGCGCGATATTGCTATCTTATGCATTGTTAAATAAATTATTACAAGTTGGTATTATCCAAAAATTCTTAGTTGTACCACTTACAAGTTTCGATAATTTGACATCGATTAATTATCTGCATATTCATTCTCTATTCATTTGAAATATGATTATCGATATTATAATCAATATATCGTTGCTAAACAACATTTTACATCTGCCATTTGCATGTCAGATTTGATCGCTTAATATTAGAGATACGTTCTACAAACATATATCACTCTTGTATAATTTAGCTGAATAATTTTCGCAAAAACAAAAAAAAATAGAGTTCATCACTTGAAAACTCCGCTCGAATAACGGATGGATGACCTAAAAAATCGCACGCTTTTTAATGTCAGCTTGGGTAGCTAACCGAAATAATGAATAGACACACATGAGACGAAACAAAAACCATGACTCGATATACGTAGTATGTAAAGTCATTATTAAAATGATTCCCAGAAAACACACAAGTAGCGATTTCTAAGAAATTCGGTGAATAAATAAATTTGTAGAAATCTTACAATCAAGAACTTTTAAATATATTCCTACATAATTATTTAAATTTGATTTTCGACAAAAGATAGAATTTAAATACGCTTAACAGACAGAGAGAACGATATGCTATATGTATGATTGATCACACAATTACTAGAGTGTAATATTCTTTTAATATAACTTTTTCATTCATTTTTATCGAGTTTTCTCCTTATACTTATCACTGTCACATAAGAAACAATTTTCTTCCTATAGAATAATCTTCCAGTATATAGAAAAATCGCTTATTCTGAAGAATCTCTAAAAAGAAATGATCTATTCAAAGAATTTTGCTCGAAACTTTCACAATTATTTCATATACTAGCTGTACTCGATGGAGAAAGAGTAGTTCTTTTCTAATAATACAATCACTTCAACGCGATAAAGAAAGAGAGAGCTCTTCTTTTATTCTTATGCCTTCTCTTCTAGTTAATATTCCTGTTAATGCTAAATGGACACAGAACGGAGTGACGATTGCTGGAGGTCACGGGTATGGTGATGCCACTAATCAACTCTCGAACCCTCATGGTCTCTTTGTTGATGATGATCAAACATTGGTTATTGCTGGCTACAGGAATCATCGTATCATGCAATGGAAGAACGGTGATACAACGAATGGACAAGTTGTTGCTGGTGGCAATGGCGCAGGAAATGGATTACATCAATTGATATATCCAACTGATGTATTAATTGACAAAGAGACGGATAGTCTCATTATTTGCGATCAAGGGAACCGACGAGTTGTACGATGGTCTCGTCGTAGTGGTACAACACAAGGTGAAATACTCATCGACAACATCGACTGTTGGGGATTAGCAATGGATGAACAGAGATATCTCTACGTCTCTGACTGGAAAAAACATGAAGTAAGACGATATCAATTGGGTGAGAAGAATGGCGCTCTCGTGGCTGGTGGTAATGGACAAGGTGCGGGCCTCAATCAACTCAATGTGCCGACATATCTCTTTGTCGATCAACAACAGAATGTCTACGTATCAGACTACGTGAATAATCGTGTAGTGAAGTGGAATAAAGGTGCAAAAGAAGGTATTGTGGTAGCTGGAGGACAAGGCCAAGGGAATGCTCTTACACAATTGAATCTTCCCCATGGAATCGTTGTTGATACGTTGGGTACAGTCTATGTAGCAGACTGCTACAATCATCGTGTAATTCTTTGGACTCGGGGAGACAACAAACAAAGCACTGTAATTGCGGGTGGAGATGGTCAAGGAGCAGGAGCAAATCAGTTCAACTACCCCATTGGTTTGTCTTTCGATCGACATGGTAATCTCTATGTCGCCGATTGTGATAATTATCGTGTTCAACGATTTTCTATCGAATAAGACTTGTGAATTGTTTTTTCTTTGTTCGTCTCTTTTTCCATACCCTGAAATGAATGAACAAAAAAAGCAATTTTATTTTACCCTTTCACTTCAACGAAAAGAAAAAAGCTAAAATATAAGTTTACATCACATGTTTCTTTTCTTGTTCTTTTATTTATTTGTTAAATGAAAAGAAATGAATTAAATAAAAGAATTTTTTTTTCACAAATATTTATTCTTGACATGAAAATTAATTTGTTACTTCGAAAATATTTTATTCCTGAAATGAAAATTTGAATTATTTAAATGAAAAATAACATTTTGTATTATTCAAATGAAAAGAAAAAGATTTGTGTTATTTTGAAATTATTTATGGTTAACATAAAAATATTTATTGTTGAAGTGAAAATATTTATTATTGAAATGAAAAGAAAAAATTTGAGGTATTTTAATAACGGATGGGTGTGGGTATGGGTGTCGTTAATAAGAATAGCCACACCCACACCCACCCACATAATTAAGATCAATTTTTATCACCGCTTTCTTCACTTCTCGACGTATATCGTTCACATTTTTAACTTTTTTATTATCCACGTGGCGTGATATTTCATTCCATATTGAATAATCGAGTGGATTTAGCTCGGGTGAGTTAGGAGGGCATTTTTCTTTTGGAATGAAGAAATCGAAATGTTTTCGGCACCATGATTGAGCTCTACCATCAGTATGACAGCTTGCCCCGTCTGGCTGAAAACCCCAGTTTTTATGACGAAACAACCGATCGCCCTCTTCTTTATAAAATGGCAGTAAAGTTTCATTATACATTTCTCCATTCAACCTTTCATTCTTCGAGAAAAAATATGGTTCGGTAAGCCCATTCCATGTTGCACCCAAGGCAACCATCAAAGACACCGGAAATTTTTCGATCTCATGATATCCATCAGCTTCATTAGCATCATACCGACTATCTGCCAAAATAACATCATTTTTTGGATTGAAATAACCATTTCTTGTGAATATTTTCTCGCCGCTAAACATAATTCTTCTCAACTTTTCGTTGTTGATGTTCTTGCGGATCCAGATGCAGCATGTCTTTCTGATTGGTTTTTGATCCTCTTTCAGCTGTTGAACATTAATCTTGCGATAACATTTCTTTCCTAAATCTTTAATAAGAACTCTTCTGATGGTCTCATGAGTGCTATTGAAATCTTTCGCCATAGTTCGTAGACTTTTTCGATCAATACTGGATTCAAGCCGCTTTCTTACTAAATTAATAAGTCGTTTTGTTCGACCAATTTTCGGTCTGCCAGATTTTTTCTTCACATCAACTGAGCCAGAACTTTTAAATCTATCTATCCACCAGTGAACCGTAGTTCGATGAACCTTATCTGCCAATAATTTTGCAATTTCAGGAGCCTTTTTGACATTTTTAAAATGGGAAATAGCTATTTCCCGCAAATCTATACTTTTAACCATCTGAAATTATATATGAAGAAATTAAAAGAAATTTAATAAGTTGAATTAGTGTCTAACATAAGTGTGCACTCAAATCAGAATGCAAGAACTACGAATTGTGACAAGCTTGCCACAGGACACAGTTTTTCAAAATGTTGCAAAACTTTTGTGACACCCGGTAGTTTGCTAGGTTTTACTTGAGAAAAGTGATTATACAGATGAACTTCACGCTATGAACTAACTATTTTTAACGTATTCTATCGAAAATAAAATCGGCTGGGTATTATTTAATATATTAGAATGCACGGAATTGTCTGTGTGCCAATAATGCATTGACATCCTTTATTGACAGTCTATTATATATTTTTATATCTATATTAAAAAGGAATTTTTCTATTGTGCTCCTGAAAAGATTTACGTTTTCGGACTGTCATAGATACTTTCTAATTTTAATTCATAATCATCGGTCTTATTACAGTTAGAGAGAGGTGGGTCCTCTACTATATCTTTTCCATTTCATTTGTCAGACTCAAGGGCGTCTCCTAATATATATTCTGCATGAAAGATTTAGTAAGTCGGAATCTTCTAATTCATATAAAAATTAATGTTTTAGGTCCACCAGTTATAATTTTAAAAGTTAATGATATTAAAAATTCAACGAATTTGTCATCTAAACCTCCACCTGCTGTATTTTTTTATCCACTTTTGGATGATTCGTATATAGGCTGTGCATCGTCAAGTGTCTATGACATAGTAGCTTTCTTATCGGTGGTTTCTGACGTTAATAATAAATTGGTTTTAGCAACAAAAATCAAACAAAGGTGGAAAATTAGTTGCATGAATACATTAATTGATAATGATGAGAGACTAGCAAAACCTTTTGCTAATTGTAGATTAATTATACTTGAACGTATTCGAACCTCGAACACAAACTTTTTATTTGCAATCGCCAAGTGCTGTTCAATTATTATTGATTTTGACGAAAATAATTATGGATTCTGCAAAACCTTAAACCATGCTGTGCAAATTATTGAAAATAGTGGAAAATTTAATAATCTTCGTCAGATTTTGACATCAAATTTAACAACATCTTATCAATGTCAAAAATGTTATCGCTCATCAAACTCGTTTTCATCAACCAGCAAATCTATATACATTTAGCAATCACAGATGAAAAATCCTCATATATATGCTACGCCGTTAACACGGGAAGGATCTCTCGATCTTAATTGCTCTATCTGCAACGAAAGAACAGAAAATATTATATTACCTATAACTCATCAAGTACATCATCAGTGTCCATCATTTATTGTGTATCATTTATCACGCACAACATTTTATTCAGTTATGAATCTTCATGTAGAATTAACCGATTATAAACAGAAAAAGCACTTATACAAACCATCAACTGTATTACTCATTGATGAATATAATTCGATATCAGTCATTCAGCTTGATGAAGTTTTGGTTTCTGCTTCATGTCCATAAAAAAAGCAGCGTCTTACATGAATGACGAAATCAATGAATTATTTGATACTAGTCGAACATCTGTTGTATTTCTCAAACAAGCACAGGAAACATGATTTACGAATAGTAATTTATATGTTAATTCTTTTTCATATGTTTTTAGCTTGCTACAAATACCAATAACATCGACGAGAACAATGTGAGTTTCTTATATACACCAGAAATCTCAATTTCTCAACAGGCTTGAAATTTCAAGTCTTTAGAAAAAAGATAAATGAAAGAAGTATTTCGTCCATCGAAAAACTACAAAAGATACAACGGAAGAGTAATTGATAACTTCCCTATATTTGTCATATTCATCAATCTAGCGACATGTTCTTAATTGTCTAGATTAATTTATCAGAGATATTGTATTTTATATACAACAACAGTTTAAAAATAATAACTGTTTGAAATTTATATATTAGTGATTTGAGAAAAATTCAGTCTCTCAGTAAACTTCTAGAAATACTGAATGAATAAATTGTTCGTAATATAGGAATCTCTATGTTCTTTTAAATATCTATTTCAACGTCATCAAATAATAAAAGTTTATTCTTTAATTTATTTTGAATTTTGTAAGCCAAGCTTTCTGACTAAACAGAAAAATTTTCATATTTATCTCCTCGAATGAGATTTTTTAACTGAATTGAAATATCAACTATTCCTAAAATAAAAATATCTTCGTGCTAAGTTTGTTATACAGTGTAAGATATAAATACTTTCACTAATTTTAACTACTGACGCATTTGATCCATCGCATCCCATCCCAAAGACATATAACCAACTTTAGNCTTTCATTTCATGCATGTTTTTCGTATGAAGTAAAGTCTCATGTAGAGGAATGAAACAATCACTGGAAACATAACATTAAATGAACGACAATATTGTTTTTACTTTTGTTTAGGCAACAGCAGTTTCAACATCTACTTCGATTCAATTCAATCAACCGATATCAGTACGTCCATTGAATAAATGTACTAATGTAAGTAAAATAACAATTAATTCTATATCAACTAAATTTTTTTCTTTCATTGATTCTCAAATAGAAATTAACAGTAGGATCAATTCGATCATTGAAAATTGTTCCTCAATGAATATTGTAACGATTTATTCTACAATCAAATATTTTATCTAATAACTCATTATGGAACTGTAAATATTATTTTTTGTACTCTGATATGAAACCCAAATTTTCATCACTGGGTTTTCTTATTTTTGAAATTTAATCTAGATGTTTCTTTTCCGGTGTTTTCTAACCATTTATTTGTGTTATTTTTGTACGCTTTTGTAAGACTTTTCTTGTTGATTATTTTTTAATGCATCTGATTAAAAATAAATTATCTGTATCATCAATTGATCTCTTAACACAATATTTAGCATTATGAATTTTAAACAAACTTCATTAGAATCTAACATAAGCGGAAGTTTTTTAAAGATTTCGATGCATAAGTATTTGTACTTTTTCTCAAATCTATATAAAACGGAGTTTCTATTATATCAAATAGTCTACGGTGAAATAAAAATATTCAAACCCACGACGATGACTAGCGACCTCTGGTAAATGCTTCATTCATTCAGCGGACGTATGTCATTCGATTCAATGGCGACTTCGTGTATGTAGATTAGAAATATTTTTCATTGGATATAATGAAAAGACAAAACTTTTCCGATTGATTTCTCTACTTTTTTTATTGTCAGCTCTCGAAATATATTTTAGCATGAGTAAACCATCTGAAGCATCTGCAAAAAAAGTCGCTTGCTTTGAGCCTCGCGAACAAAAAATGGATACACAAAAAGCAGTAGGTTCATAGGAAACATGATCTTGCTAAAAGAAGAACATTTTCGTCTCATCTAGAATGGTTCTGTTGATCTTGATAAAATGGCTCCAGAAGATATGACATCAAAAGAATATTATCTTGATTCATCAGCTCATTTTGCTGTTCATGAAGTTAGTTAAAAGAAAAAGAAACTTTTCAATGACTTCGCAATGTATCGAATTTCTAGGAATTATTAAAAGATGATATTCGTACAAAAACATTTCGCAATGCAATCATTAATAATCGACATTTATTTAAAGACAAAATTGTATTAGATATTGGTTGTGGTGTTGGAATATTTAGTTTATTTGCTGCTAAAGCCGGTGCCAAAATGGTTATTGCTGTAAGAGTTTCTATTTGAGAATAAAAATCAATTTTTATTTTACGTATTATTAAATTATATAGGTAGAAAAATCGAATGTAATTGAATATGCAAAAAGAATTATTCGTGCTAATCGATATGATAAAAGTAAAATGACTTTGATTGAAAAGCAAAATATAAATACGAGTTTGTTATTTAGTTATCAAATTTGTTAAAGGTAAAGTTGAAGACATCGAATTGCCTGAAGGTGTGAAACAAGTTGATGTTATCATTGCTGAATGGATGGGTTATTCATTATTTTATGATTCAAATATTCAAAGTGTGATTTATGCCAGAGATAAATATCTAGTATGTTTTCTTTGAAAATAAGAATAGACGAGATTTTCACAGTACACGGAAGCTTAGAGTTAATAGGTCTGATGAAAAAAGTAATGTTGAACTATGTGAGACTATATCAATCTGAGTGCTTATAAAACTTTCGTAGAAATAGCTAGTGGGCTCGGTTCTGCAACTTTTGACTGGGCACACAATCCGGAAGTAATTACATTAGTCAAGTGACATATGGTGACTTTGAATTCTATGATCACATCATTGTCATACTTCGTTTTAGAAACCTGATGGTATTATGTTTCCTGATCGTGCAACGCTGTATATGGTTGGTATTGAAGATCGTGATTATAAAGAAGACAAAGTAGAATGTAAGTGTTTATCTTTCGTTGATTCAATTATATTTCACATGGTATTTTTTTATTTAAGGGTGGTCCAATGTTCATGGTTATAATATGAGTTGTGTGAAGAATTATGTCATGCGTGAACCTTTAGTTGATACAGTTGACAAACGGCAACTTTGTACAGATCATTTTCCGCTTAAAGTAAAACAACCAAATGAAGTCTTCATTCATAGAACTAAATATTTCTTTTTAATTAGACATTTGATCTGAAAACAATGACTATCAATGATATTGATGTTGATGCAAAATTTCGACTTACTGCTTTACGTGATGATTATATTCATGCATTTGTTATTTATTTTGTCGCTGAATTTACCGCATGTCCACAACGAACAGTAATTAGTACCGGTAAGAAAAATAATTTGCAATATAATAAATCATAATTAGTATTTCTTTTTTGTTCGTAGCACCTGGTGCTGGTTATACGCATTGGAAACAGACTGTTTTCTACTTTCCTGATTATGTTACCATAAAACACAACGAAGTATTGGAAGGAACATATTATTGCAAAGTTAATCTCGAAAATACGGTATGTTCGCTGAGCTAAATAGCATTGCGTTTTGATAAATTTAATTTTCTATAGAAAAAACTTTCATTTGGTATTGATTTTCAATTTAATGGTCAACTATCATCTTTACAAAGTAAAAATCAATACTTTATGAAAGGTTAAAAGTATTTATTGTTTGAAAAACAAATCCCGAACATTTCTTTTTTTTTTGCTTTTGTTTTGTTGATCTTTTTACTTTAAAATAAGTAAAAAAAGGTTATTATTATACTTAATTGTTGTTCGTTCAAAGCATTTTATTATTAAAGTCTTTAAAGAATTTGCATGATAAACCCTAGTGATGAATATTATTTGTTTAAATTTAAAAGAAACGATTGCAAACGAACAATTATGTGTTCGAAATTTTTGTCAAACACGATCTAAAACTATATTCTATAGAAATTCAGCTCATAAAAGAAGTAATGATTATGAGGAAGTGCAATTAACTATATCCTGTTTAATCTTCTGATCACAAAGAGATCGTTCTAACAGCTTTTTACATAACAAACAATAGATGAACACCAACACCAAATGCATTTTTATTTCTCTAAATGATGAATCGTATTCTTTTGAGTACTGACAATGACCACTAAACTATTGAAGAGCAGAAGCATTTCCGAGATATTGATTATTCTGGTCGTATTTTTTGGTTATAAACTGTCATAGGCACGGATGGTATTGCATATGTAAAAAGACATATTATGGCTAAATTCATACGTAAACGGAACTATTTGTCTCATGTTCTGTATGAGAGAGAACTCCATGATTTGAAATAGATAAGGTCCCATTTAATTTCTCAATTAAATATTTTTATGTACCGTACTCTCCTTCTCTAAAACTATTAGAAATAGCTTTCACCATGACTCTGTCGCCTTGAATGTAGAAGACTCTATCAGGAGTCCTATGCATTTCTTTTAAGCGAACAATTAATTTTCATAGTTTTACTCTTCGAGTTATAAACTCAATACTTGCAAAACAAACATCAATTGGTTCTTTGCAATATAACGAGTCGAACAATACACAATAAGATTATGCTTTGTTTGATTTTCATTAGGACACATAAAAATGTCATCGAATTTTTTACGTATGAGATAAGTAACGGCTAGAACATCGAAATTCTTCAATTCTATGTAACCTGAAAATTGGGGAATACATGTTCCTACGTTCTAATAGATGAAACTAAAATATCATTGTAAAAAAAGCAATATATATCTTAATCTTTGATGCTTTGATCCATTTTACTATAACACAAAAATAAAAAATATATGTACAAATATAATATATTGGTTTTCTAATCAAAGCTTTTGTAGTTTTCGAAATTGATGATTTTGTGTTAATGTGTTTGAAAAAGAATAATTCTTTCTGAATAACGAGAACGGATGTGTACGAACGGTTAGATGTATAGATAAGTAAATCGTTTGTTTCATTAATGATGGTCAATCTATAGAAATAGTCTATTTACATTTCTTTCTCTCATACAAAAATCTCTTCTTGAAAGACAACTTGCTTAAAAATATCATCAACTGAAGATAGCAATTCGGTACGACTACGTATAACATCAAAGGAAATAAATCATTTGACCTAATTAAAAATTACAACATTGCTAATCATGAATATTAATTGCACAAGGAAGTGATGATGTATTCGTATCCTTATTTCAATAAATGATCAATATTCAACTGACTAACATTTTAATAAATCACTTGAATAGCTTAAATATGTATCCTGTTTATTCATTACTCAATTGTTTGTAAAAGCCGAAGAGAAGTGCAGTCTTAATCTCGTGAACTATGATCATAACGACAACAAGGGAGAAATAAGAGAACAAAGAAATAAGAGATCGAGTGAAGAAATTGCAAAATAAATATAATCACACAAAGCCGTGAGACAACAGAACGTCCCGATCGATGACCACACTTGATCGAGAAAGAGACGAAAATAAAGCTCCACTCGTATCTTTCTCTCTCCTCTCCTTCGCCTACATTTACGTCACGTTTCTCCGTCATCGATCCGTATGTGTGTGCAATTTTTGATCGTTGATGTTTCATCATTGTTATAATCGACGGAGAAGCCACTTTGTAGGGTCTCATACACTTCCAGAATAGTGATACGAACTATAGCCATGAAACTCCCACTATCTCTCCTATTAATATTCGTCTTCAAAAGTAAGTCTACTATGTTTCCTATAAATAAACTTATGTTTATCGTTTCGCATTTCTCCAGTATCTATTCTTCTTGCTGCCGAAGAAAAATACAAGATTGTATGTTACTTTACAAATTGGGGTAAAATTTATTTTCTTTTAATAATAAATGTGAGTATTATTTTAAAAATATTATTCTTCAGCTGTGAAACGTCCCGGTGGGGGTTCAATGACTCCTGAAGATATTGATCCTTGTTTATGTACACATGTTATATATGCTTTTTCGGAAATGGATAATAATCAATTGATACCAATGGAAAAACATGATTTGAAAGATGGCAGTCAACCAGGTCCGTATGAAGACGCATCAACAATTTGAAACCTTTTTATGATTATTACTTGTTTTCAAAGGCTTTTTCGAACGTTTTAATGCTTGGAAAAGTGTTAATAAGAATCTAAAAACTTTACTTGCTGTTGGCGGTTGGGTATGAGAATTTTTATCGAGAATATTTATTTGGATTATCTTTTAATTTCTATAGGATATGGGAATGAAAGATTTTGCAGGTAAAGTGATAGAAATTTATCTCTTCTTATCATTCTCATGTGAATTAATAATCTTTATATCAAACGCGGTTGTGTACAAATTAACTAGAGAAGAATTGACACTTATGAGAGAACTGCCTCAACTATCTCACAAGGAGATTTCGATAATAAAGAAAGTTGCGTAGAAACTCACGTGAGAGCAAACTTGAGCTTATTCTAAAAGTGTGATTGATGGGGGTCTTTACAGCAAATTACAGCGAAAGTAGTGCGCTGGTCGATCAATAGACTTTATTTTTGTATAATTCAATAAAGAAAGACTATTGAGTGCTTATCTGATTGATTTGAAATGAAATTTTATCTTGTTCACAGGTATTGTTAAATCGGAAAAGACCATGAAAAAATTTGCTGAATCAGCTGTCAAATATTTACGAAAGCACAAATTCGATGGTCTTGATCTTGGTAAGAAACTGAGCTAAAAACTAAACCTGATTTATCTATTTGTTTATTTTTAGATTTTGAATATCCTGGTAAGAAATAGTCTTCGATAAAAACCCTGAAATTAAATTATTCGGCTAATAGGAGTTGATTGGAGAGATAGTCCAAAAGAAGATAAACAAAAATTTACAAAAATGTGTGAAGTTAGTAAAATCGAAAATTTTCTTCATCATTTCATTTTTTTGTTCAAATTAGATTTTATATGCAACATTTGAAAAAGAAGCAGAAGCTAGTGGTAATGAACGTCTTCTTCTGACTGCTGCTGTTGCAGCTGCAAAAGTTAATATTGATAAAGCATACGAAGTCGATAAACTTGTTCCGTAAGTTTAGCTGTTTTCGTTTCTACGAATAACAACATCTCACTGTTTCTTCTATTTTTAGAGTCATGGATTGGTATGTAGGAAAAAAGGAGAATCGCTAGCCTCATTGGTTTTTCTTTGAATAAAGGTTTAACTTAATGACTTATGATTTTCATGGATCATGGGATCAAAATCGTGCTCATCACTCATCACTAAATAGTAAAGACGATGAAAAAGATGATACCATGTATATTGTATGTACCATATTCAATGACTTATTGTGTTTCTAAGCTGAACTATTTTTTTCCCTATAGGATTTCGCTGTAAAATATTTTCAAAAATTGGGTATGCCAGCCAGTAAAATGATGTTAGGCTTAGGAACATACGGACGTGGTGATACACCAGCTATGCCTTATACAGGATTTAAAGGTGAAACTGGCTTTGTTGCATATTATGAAGTAAGAATGAAAATTTCTGGTTCATCTTGCTGATTTCATTGTCAATGATGTGAAATTCTAGAGTTGCGTTCAAATTGTTTGTGAAAAAATGAAAGAAACATGGGATGCTAAACAACTCGTTCCATATATTGCTGGACCGTATAATCAACCGAAAGCTGGTGTTGAAAATGTTCGAAGTATGAAATATAAAGTAAGAAAATTTCGAACGAGAAGAAATAACAATGCGATTCGATAAAATATATTTTGATTTTCAAAGGCAAATTATATTAAGAAAAATAATTTGGGCGGAGCAATGATTTGGACATTGGATATGGACGATTTTCGTGGTCAATTTTGTTGTCAAGGAAAGTTTCCTTTAATTAAAACCATTAAAGCTGTTTTACATGGACAATTGAAATTGTTACCCAAAGAAAAGATTTGTTCAGCTTGTCCAACAAAAGAATATAAAAGTAGCAAATGTGTTTTCTAGCGATACTATGTTGTTGTTTTTTTTGTTGATAGATTTTAAGCCTGAAATTCAACCACAAACAACAGAGAAAACAACGAAAAAACCAAAGAAATCGAAACGTGATGCCGATGCACCATGTAAAAAGATATTTTTAAAAGAGAAGACAAAAATATTCATTTGATTCTTTTTTTAAATTTTCTAGCACCTCAAGACGTATGTGAAGAATTAAAAGATGGCCAATGGCCTGATCCAACAGACTGCAAGAGCTACTATTTATGTCGTGGTGTTGGAAGTCAATGGGGTGAACAAAAACGTGAAGTTTGCTATACTGGTAAGAATAATAAAACCTAATCTCAATGAAAACATACTAAGTCCTAATTTAAGATGTGGTTGAATAGGAGATATTACATTTTGAAAAAGTGAAATAAGGAAAAGTGAATTTTTTCGAAAATAATGACGAGGAATACTCTTACTACAACCTGCTGATTTGACAGACAGGAAAGCTATTGAATTTGGTGTACGACAACATCATTCTTCGTCTCGCATGTTTATTTTTCAGGTGCTTATTTTGATCCCAATGAAAAGACATGTAAATGGGTTGGCATGGATAAGGTTTGCTTATCAGATTTATTCATTAAAATTCTTTACTGAAATTTCACTAATAGCTTAATTGTGAAGAACTTGTCGAAGGTTACGAAAATCCTGTCGCTGGTGTTACACGGTCAACCGATGAAGCAGGTGATAATGCTGATGACGACGATGACGGAGGCGACGATGATGATGGTCCAAGTGATGGTGCGGCATCAAAAAAGAAAAAAACAAAATCACCACCAACTAAATCAATATCAATATTAAGTCGAACAACATCCGAATTCGATACATGTACAGTAGAAAAAGCAGTTGAATTCGATCCTGTACAAGGTAATAAATATATTCCTTTTTTCCTTCCGGCATGACTCGCTTCATCTGCTATAGCCTTCTATAGGTATGCTATGCTACTCCTGCGAAAGTCAGAAGGAGAACAGCGAATGCCAAATCAGTCCGAATCAGACGACATCGATTATGTGCGAAACAAAACAACAGATTTGTTACAGCAAAAAAGCCATAAGCGTCGCCGGTAAAACAATTCGATAGCATTCTTTTGTTTCTACTAAATATATTTAATTTTAAATAGGAAAACTACTACAGTTCAGTCGTGGCTGCTCAATGCCTCCGCCATCGACGGGCAATCTTACTCAACAAGCACAATGTTTATCAAGCAAAGCAGAAGGCAAGACTATATGCGTGAAATATTGTCAAACCAGTCTTTGCAACATCCAGGACATAAGGTCATTATTCGGTGTTTTTCTTCTTAAAAATCGTGGAATAAATATTAATTTAATCTTTTGGTTTTGATTTTTAGCGATGGCGCCTCGGTCGGTACAGTCAGACGAATAACACACGTCGCCTATTACCTTTTGGCTCTAGTAATAGTTGTCCTAACAACAAATCATCATTATTAACTATGTTCATTTGCATAACTGTTATAGTACGGGAACTAAAACGCTCTGTTTATCACTAATCATTGCTCTGTTTATTTGTTTCTTTTCTTTTTCTGTAACTGTTTGATCCTTTCTTGTTTTCTTTTATTGCATCGATCAAAGAGCAATTCTCAACAGATTTTCAACTGTTATCTTACGAAAGAATTTTTTATTTTTATCTTAACTGATAAGTAAAACTGCCAGTATGAGTTACGGCAAAATCGAAAATAATCAGGCATCACGAATATGCTGGCGCATTAGATACGACTTCATTGGGCGTCATAAGTGCGTACAACAATCTGGTATTGGTAGACATTTATGAAGACAACTCATTTTTCTTTCAAGCTTTAAAAACAAATGCTAAATTCATTGCCCTCATATTTCGTTGAGAAGTGTTTGAATGAAAGAAGATAATTTCGAAATCTTCAAAGATTTTTCGAGTATTGATTGTTAATCTTTTATGTCAAATCAAGAGTCGTTGATGATAATACATTTGGTCAAAAGTAAAAAATTACTATTCAATCCTGTTTCGTTTTTCACGGTCAACTTTTGCATAGAACATACTCTCGCATTAGTGAACATCGTTGAGCGAAAAATGGGTCTATCAAAATTGAAACCATATGAGAGGAGAGTACAGGGGAAAAAAAGAAATTTTTTGTTCTCGTTTACTAAAAATAGAAAAGTGGATAAAAGAATGCTAGAGAAAGATGAAGAAAGAAAAACGAAATTTTTTCATAGATGCCCTTGGACACCAGTGCTTGATTATACGTTGGCCTTGTTCCTTCAATCTCGTCGGCATCATAAATTATACGAGAAAAAAAAGAAACATACAATATCGACTATATTCTCTATCAAGAACTTTTTATAATAGTTTTGTTCTAATTGAAATACTTTTTTTTCTTCATTCATAAACAAGGAAATTTTGATTTCAAATGTAGATAATAAGTATTTTGTTGAAAAAATTTCAATGCGGATGGCGATATGGATATAACATCATTAATTATGTGAGTTTAAATTATTTGTGTTTCATACGAATTTTTATTTTTTTTTTAAATATTAGTATTATATGTGTAGTTGTTCCAGCTTTACTAGCTGTTAGCATTTGTGTGATTATATTCTATTCGAATTGTGGTAACGATCGAAAATTTCATGGTCAAAGAAGTATGATATGAGTTTTATTCTTGAAGAAGTATTTTCGAACGCTTATGAACCTAGAGTATTATATTTCGATTTCAAGGATAACCTCTATTTTTGTTCAGTCTTAGTCCTATTATTACGTATATTCAATGGGCGCATATGTGTACCATGGGTATCTATTTTTGTTTTTGAAGTCCGGCTGAATTTTATTACAGACTAAAGGAGATGTTAGGAATTTTGTTCGGAAAGAAAGCTTTCGATTATTTCTTACAAATTCCCTTGTTCGAAATTACAAACAACAGAAAGATTTCTCAAGTTGATAACAAAAGCAAAGCGATTCAAAGGTCAAACGAGGCGCGGCAAGTTATGGTTAAAATGCAAAATTCTTTCGTCTGATTGTTGTTCTTTTGTTCAAATGCAGAACGAGAACGCGAACGAATTTTTATTCTATTTTGTCTGACCTTGAAAACTTCTTATTGAGAATAGGTTGACCTAAAAATTTCCAAGGTCTATAACCTTGACAGTTTTCAAGTAGACTACTATGAACTGATTATTGATGTGGGTTGTGGAAAGAAAATCGTATGGTAAGAATAGTTTAAAAACTCGAACTATCTATACATTGATCTAAACAATAAAATAATCCACTATAAAGTCATTTGATAGAATCAGATTTTTATACTCGTTAGAACTATATTTTAAGGTTTTTCTCTCGCCAAAGGCATTTAATGCAGAGCAAGGCCTAGATCAAAGTAACACAAGGTCGTCTGTATTGAATTTTTCAAGTGATTCCGTTTTATGGTTTGGTTGTTAATAGTATCGTAGTTCAACAATACATAACATTTTATTTACTTCACTAACAACGAGAAACCATTCGAAAAAAGCTATTTGTAGACTTTGATCTCTTTTGAACTAGCTAACACACTGTTGACTATAATTTGTTTAAAAAAATTGAAATTTCTGCAATAGTACAAGGCCAAAACTACTCACATCTCTAGAGGTCATAAATGACAGAACAAAATTTATTGTTCTTCGTGCAAACAACATTTTTGATTTAATTATCTCAATATTTACTTTCAACTAACTAAACGTATCAGTAAGCATATTTAGTAGCATTATTTTCGGACACTTTTATTGGAATAATTACCATACAGAATAGAACATTGTGTTGTTCCTTCTCAGGGTCATCTTTTGAATATGATCATTCGCATGAACGAATAACTCACGACAATTATATAACTGGTTTTCCACGTTCTTATCGGTATCCACAACCGCAAAATCGTCTACGTGAACCTCCGCCTATATTTGAAGAAACCTCACCATCCTACGAAAGTTCTGTTATTCAAGTAGGGCGCCAACAACGGTCGGTATTTTCACCTATATGTACAATACCAGTAGCAACGCACTACGATCAATCGTCACCGTCTATGACATCGTCTATCTATTCAACAATGCCTCCGTCCTATGCTGAAATATTTTTAACGCCGTATACATTAACAAATCAATAAAGAATTTTGTTTTAGTTTTCAATATCATGTCTATAGGCATATACATTTATTTCTTAGGTTTACTATTTGTATGTAATTTTCTTTTTCATACTCTAATTTGTGATTATCTAGATAATGTTGGTGCTTTTTTTTGGAAAGTATGAAATGAAACTCGAACCGTTGCATAATATCCAATAATGCAAAAAATATAGAACTAATCAAAATTTAATAGTTGATAGTCTTTGATGATAATTGAACACATACAATCAATTAAAGCAAAGATTCGTCATTATTAGTTTTAGTCAATGTCATTATAGCCTATTCGAGTGACAAAAACAAAAATACAACGCTTATCTTTACATTGAAAGGTCAAACAGTACGATTTCGAAAGATTGAAACAATCTGATACTCATAAACATAAAAATTCCGCTGACTAATGTAAAGTAAAACCTATTGAGATATATTGAAAACAGTAAATAGTTGAAGAGGTCGATACAATTTCTACCAATTCAAAGACTTTCAACAGAATTGAAGTTTATTTTCGAAAAGCTAACGATTTCTGAATATTTATCCGACGAAATCCAATATACAATAATTATTGGTAGCTATCGGTGAAGAACAAATTAATGGAGCTCGTTTTATTTCAACAAATATGTGATCTAATTGTGGTCGTAAGGACTTAGCTACTATCGACTTACTAGAATATATGAGTTTCATCTGATCTTTTCGAATCATCAACAATTGAAAACGTTCTCGCTTGAATTACAATTAAGAACTCACGTCAGTGAGGAGAGAGGGAGTTTTAAAAGATTATCATTTTTCGAAAAAAACCTATGTAGAATCAATATCCCTAATTACTAGGGATGCGGGTGCGAATAATTCACTAGTTTCGATTGCATAACCATTGGAGTCGGTATTCGAGCATGGAAAATCCTCATAATCCATCGGGCTATTCATATGTGAGGAAAGTTTTGTCTTTTTTCAATACTAAAGGTTTTTTCGTACGCTTGTCGTAATTAAGGACAACGTTTTTTATTTTATTTTAGACGCTGTTTGAGAAAATTCACTTCAATAAAATCAGCATTGAGTTCTCATGAATGTTTGAACAACGATAGATTTCAACACATTCTACCAAATTGCTACAGACGCATTTCCTATATCTCTTACAATGAATGTGAAAGAAAAATATTTTTGCTTGAATTTTGTTAGGGTGTCATAATTAGGGAAAGTAATTCTAGTAACGACAACGAGGGGTGCTTATCGTGGACCGCTGATTTCTCGGGGATCCGTATGACTGAGAGAAGTTCAAAGTGTACTATTTGAAAGAGGAGACTTCAAAGATCAAGTGTATATATATGTTACAGAGGAGATTGAAATGCAGGGCTATTTAAAATAGCCCTTAGGGGAAATTGAAATTTTAATCTCACATAGAGCAAATTAAAATCTTTTTTTTCCAGTGTAATTTATAGGAAAAATTGAAGATTTTAGTTTCTCCTAGGGCGAATTAAAATTTTAGTTTCTCCTATAGGGGAGTTTTAAATAGCCCTAGTAGAAATAAATATATCATTTTTTCCATTCGCAAATTCTATATTACCATGAAAATGATTGAATATTTCAAAACAACGTCATGTTTTCAAGCTACATAATCTTACAACAAAACAAACAGTAGAAACGACTCATCTCACTGATGCTAGCAAACTTATATCTACAAAAATTTTAAAAAATTTGAACACGCGCATATCAATCCAGTTGCAAAAATATGATATTGTTATGGCACATGTGCTACAAAGTCGTGCCAATGCAAGAAGAAAGGTATTAAGAGTTGCACAAAATGTCATCCAAACAACAAAATGCGTGTGTTCAAATATTTTAAAATTTTTGTAGATATAAGTTTGTTAGCATCAGTGAGGTGAGTCGTTTCTACTGTTTGTTTTGTTGTAAGATTATGTAGCTTGAAAACATGACGTTGTTTTGAAATATTCAATCATTTTCATGGTAATATAGAATTTGCGAATGGAAAAAATGATATATTTATTTCTACTAGGGCTATTTAAAACTCCCCTATAGGAGAAACTAAAATTTTAATTCGCCCTAGGAGAAACTAAAATCTTCAATTTTTCCTATAAATTACACTGGAAAAAAAAGATTTTAATTTGCTCTAGGTGAGATTAAAATTTCAATTTCCCCTAAGGGCTATTTTAAATAGCCCTGCATTTCAATCTCCTCTGTAACATATATATCAACTTTCAGAATTAAATAGGTCAAAAACGAAGTGAATTTTGATACTAACTCTATAAAGTACCGACAAATCACAACAGATCAGTAGGGAAAGGATATTTTTATATCTTTTCTAGAACCAACTAGTTAAATACGGCAGACTAAAAAACATATTCGAAAAGTTAGAAAACAAATGTTGGTATTCGTCGACTTTTACAGAAGATATATAAAACTAAAGAGTGATGACTATAATAAAATCCAATAGCATATTCATACTTTCTCCGATATGCAAGTTTTCAACTACGTATCTTATCAGAGTTAAATTAGTCAAGTTATTTTTCATGAATAAACTCATCGATCTGATGACGTAGTGCAAATATTGTTTAATATCAAAGACAAAGATGTACTAATATATTATTGTACAGCATTTCTACTGATTGCGTGTATTGCGTTTGATATATTCTTAATCTATTGATATTATGATTATTGATTTTAAATTGAATTAAACCCTCGTGTCAGCTATGATAAATCTATATATCGAAAACCATGTTTTTCTTGCATTCTGTTCGTAGAGATAGAGAACAGAGAAATTTACTTTTTCTACGCCCACTTTCATCCGATACAATCGAATCATTAATCGTGAATGTATCTTATCGGCGAGAAATATTTCTACATTTACAGTTCTGTCAACAATGCAATCAGTAATTCCATCAGTAATATACTTTTTATTATATTGAAATTCAACAAACGATCAGCATATCGCACAAAATTCATCTATATAATAGAACTAACTGTGACTTGAGGAAATTAATTTTAGTGGAAATGCAATTGATCGATCGTGTCGTCTGTGTGTGGTCTAAAGTTTGAGTCGTGTGTCTGTCGAACCCTGAGAGAAATTAATATGCTCATTTCACAACGATCATCGGTTTCATGCATATCGAGCAAGTCAAATCGAAAATTGACGAGATATACACTGGAGAAAAGAATGCTACTTAACTAGTTTTTTCCTTTCAATACAAGGACTTAATAGCACATGTTTTATATTCATAAAAATTTTCGAAAATGCGATATTAAAGAGTTTATTAAATAAACATTAAAAATAAATATCTATGTATGTCATGTATTTTTATGTCTTAAGGCATATTTCTTCTTTTCTCTACTTAAGTAATATAAGAAATTCCAATTCCATGGCCTGCTATTTTATTTTATTTTTTTAGTCTCTTTATTTACTTAAAATTTTGTCAAAAAGAACAAGAAACTTCTCTGGTTATTTACAGCTTTGATTAAGAAAAAAACATCACCTTGAATTCCACTAAAAAAATATTTTTTGCAGTTTTAAAAACGGCGGATTATTAAGATATCAAATATTTTTAAATAATAAGTTATTATGCGATAATAATCCTTGAACATAGACTCGGATCTACACGATTAAAAACTCGTTCTTTTCATTATTCAATACCACGAATATAAATACACGTAACTCAACTGTCGCTAGTGTAGACGCTGGAATATTTTGGTCTTTAGATGTACTAACGGTAGAAAAGAAAAGTAAGGAGCAGGATCACAAAAATATCGACAAAAGTGCCAACTCAGATATTACAATATTTCGTCTTTTTTTCTATGGCTTTTGTCACTTTTAGTTTGTTTTTTCTCTTTTTCTTTTTATTTGTACAAGGTCAATAGTAGTCTGTTTATGGATTTTGAAAAAAAATGAAAAGAAATCTCCGAAACAATATCATTCTTTATACAACTAACGCTTATCTACGTATACCAATACAGATGTTTCGGTGTATCAAACATAAAAAGAAAAGAAAAGAAAAAGAAAAGAAAAAGAGAAAGAAATCGAATCAGGAAAAAAATGGAGAAGGTGGAGGTGGAGCATGATTCTTTTTTTTTTACCTATTAATTCATTTATTCGACCCTGTAGCAACTATAATGGTACGTGCCACACAAAAATAAAGTACCATCGTGGAATATCTAAACGAAAAGCAGCAATCAAAATATTTATTCTTCATTATTCACACACGTATCAACAGCAAAACAGAAGAACTATGCTTGCCGACTTGGGGCCAATTGAATTTGGTGGAAAGCCTACCTTTTCGTCAACTGCAAGACATAATATTAATGGAAATCAAGTATCGGCGGCTAGTCCATCGTTGGATAACAGTACACTTTTTCTTATGTAAGATTCTAATGCTATTATTTCTATAAAACAGACGCATAAAAGCAAACCAAGGTTTCATAGGAATGAAAAATGCACGAGTTGACATTTCTTTTCTTTATGAACTCTATTCAATTGAAAATATTTTTCTTAGGAATCTTATTAATGATTATTAAATAGCAATAAAAAATAACTCATTGGTATGTTCTTCGTTTATTTTCAGGATTTTAGCTATTCTTGTTCCAATTTTTTTCACTCTTGTTCTTTGTATTATCACGTATTGTGTGTATCGATATAATAGGAAAATATCGAGACGAACACCGACAAATGCTGCTATTGGTAATTAATTAAATGGAAATTTCTTGCTGAAAATTGTTTCTTCATTTATTTTAGTAAATCGTAATCAAAACGATGCTCATATTTCTACAATTATTTTTAATACTCGACATAGTCCATATATTGTTGAAGAACCGCCGCCTCCCTACGATAGGTTAGGAGATATTAAGAAAAATCCAACTGATGTATCCGTCAATATGAATGAACAATTTCCATTAACAATATTACCTGACACAACATTGACAAATACGAATGAAAGAACGACAACAGCAGCAGCAGAATTGATACTTCCGACAGCTCCTACTCCACCACCGCCATCTTATAGTAATTTTGATGAATCAAATAAATAACAATCGAACAGTCTTCATATAGATTATTTATATTTTTCATGGCGAATTTATATTGATTACCTTCGAAGTCTTCCATCTCTTTTTTTCTAAGGAAATTGATTTTATATTAAATAAGAACATTTTTTATGGCAACTGACATAAAATTTCATATTTTTTATCCATTAGAATGAAATTCTAACTTTTGATTTATTCCCGCGAAAGTGTCATAATCTCGAAGAATTCGCTCTCATATACCACACTAACCATCTATTTACTACAATCATATCCGCACTAGACAAAAGCATGCAAATGGTTCGCATGGACTAATTGTTATTTGAATACTCTTTTTGTACTCAAGAAAAAATCGTGTAAGAATGACATCTAATTATATATATATATATTCTTGTTTAGAAATAGATTTATTCTTTTTTTGTTCTATTTCTGTAAAATCTCTTGCCTAATTATTTTAAAAAAACACGGTTCCGTTTTATGATTCTGTATTGTTTCTAGATTAATAATAGTGAAACATGAACAGGGAATGAAGTAAAAATGCCTCCTATTCTTGCTGATGAATGCCTATGAAAAAGAAAAAAAATTGAATTTCATTAGTAGCGACAATACATAAAAAAAAGGAATTGCCATTACAAAAAAACAGTACTTTTTCTCGGCTGCTTTCAAGAAGTAACAATTTCACAGCAAACGGAACGACAAAAAAAAAGAAATATTTTTTTTGCTTTTTCTTTTGTAATAGAAAGAATCAAAAATAAGTAAATATTCTTCCAGTCGATCATACACACACATGTAAGTATTGACAAAAGTAAGAAATGTACTTGGGAATTGCTACTAGTTTATGTCTGTTTTTCTTCCAGCAATTATTGATTATCAAGGTTGTATATTAGAAAATAAATATTCTTTTGTTTAAATCTATATGTATTATTCATAGATTCAAGCAACGGCGCAATGTTATGTTTCGAATGGAACTACCCCTACATTTGCGATTTAGTAAATCAAAAATGCACCCTATTTTGAATACAAAAAAACAGTTTCTTTTTCTTCGTTTTTGAAGTTGCAGCGATGGCTGCTGTTCATCCTTGGCTACATCTTCTGATACGGCATGTTGCTCAAATATTTCATGGAGTTCATTGTAAGCAATATTATTATTATATTTTGTATTGTTTTTTATTCATAATCTTTGTTTTGTTAGAGCGATTCCGTTTTTCATTGTTGCTGGTGTTTGTTTTTGTGCTATCTGCTTCATTTATTGTCGACCAATATGGAAAATGTGCTTATGTGGATATAAGTGCCCTTGTGGAAATCGAACTCAAGGTACTGCGCATCATTTTTTGTTAAAAATTCATTATGAACTTAAAATATTTCAATCGTAATCTAGTTCAATCCGCGAGCGCTACGGGTTCAAATGCTCATTCGGTTCATGTAATAAACAATGATGGTTTGCCCGATTATGAAACTGTTACAAAAGATCCACCAATGAAAGATTTAACACCTCCACCCTATAATTTTGTGACTTTACATCCAAATGATTTTGGTATTGAATTACGTGTTCCAAGCGCACCACCTAGATATTATTCACGACCGAATTCAGCCGCTGTTGGAGATTCAAGTGTTCCTATCGAATCATAATTGATTATCATATTATCAAATGTGATGCTTTTCTCTTGCAGCGGTGCTCAAGTAACAAACTACTCAACATTTTCATCGCTCTCTTTTCTCACGTTTTTGGCTGCCTGTAAATGATATGATATTTTGTGATTTTAATGAACAATATTTTTTTATTCACGCATTTTTTTATTATTATTACAAATGAAGAAAATCATCATTGATGAAACGACACGTGTATTAAAAAACAAGGCGCGCATGTTCAATAGCTGAAGGCTGTGTCAAACATAAGCAAGCAAAAATAAAAAGGAGGGAGGACCAAATGTTATTAACTCCCACTTGAGACTGCATGATGCCTTTGATCATCAATAACGAGTTGATCTTTTTGAAGAGACAGTAATAGTGATGAAATTGAACTATTCCTTTCTCTATTTCGCTGAACCCGAAGTTTACTCTAACACTTAATAAACTCCTTCAGTATATAACACCTCCTAGTAATTACCTTTTCTTTTCTTAGATTGTTTCTTTGCGTAGCAATTAAAGGTTATTTTTCTAATGCTTTTAGTAGTGAAAATCGGCTACAGCTTGATTGCGGACATTTTTTCCCCTCAATTAAGGAAAAGCATCCGCAAAGTAGAAACAGGCGAAGAGAGAAAAAAATAGTCGCAGAGTGGAAAATGTTCGCATTGTAGAATCAAGACAAGATTTATTAGGTGAAAAAAATACAGAAAAATCATTTATGAAGAATAGTTGAACATCTAACTGGTTTTAGGTTCTTAATCAAGATCATTCTTATCAGTTGTATTGATAAAAACTATACCATCTTTATTAGATTGTGTGGAAATTGGAGAAAAGCTATCATCTGTCACGATGGACATTTTTATTTGATTCGTCTAGGTTTAACTTTGTCACTTTAAATGTTTTTCTTTCACAATGCATGCTTGTAAACTGGTCTGGATGACATTGACGAAGCACACTCGACTAGCTTGAAACGGTTGATTTTATTCAATACAACTATTTGCATGAATCATCCTAAAATATCAATTTTCGTTTGCGTCCATAATGCGGACATTTTCCACTTTGCGACTATGTTTGTCTCTCTCCTCCCTGTTTTTAATTTGCGGACATTTTTTTTCCTACAATTAAGAAAAAACGTCCGCAATCAAGAAGACGCGGTGAAAATCTAACATGAAATCATTCTTAATTTATCCTATGTCTAGCGATGTCGTCCAATTGACTGTAATATAGTGAGTACACAAATATCAACCGACACGATGATGCATGTAAATAGTGACTTTATAAGTTCATTAGAGAATCATGACTTTCGAATGTGCAATTAATCGAAATGAAATTTTTACTATTTACTCTAGGTATTGCTTCGATATTTCAGAAGAATGCATAGAAATAGGCTATAGTATGTTTATCTTTACTTCCGATACGCTTGTAAATATATTGTTATACGGGCATATGGCGTAGCTTGTTTCGTTGAGACTAAATGACGCCTATGACATGCTGTTTATCACATAGACTAAGCAACCTATAATGATAACAGGAAGAGCAGAGGTTCGTCAAGATGATTTCTACAATCGACGCCAATATCATGCAGATTAAAATGACTGACGCTAAAATCCAATTAGACAAATTTACTCAATCACAATCTACTATTTCTTCGGTTACTTTGATTCGAAATAGTAACATTTGTTTGGCTAATAAGTTGATTCATTGAACAATTTCTATTGTTTCCCGATGAATAGTATGTCTAGTCATCATATGTTCGGTGACTCTTTGAAAACAAATTAGAACGCGTGGCAGTTTGCAAACAGTGACAGGCTCATAAAATTTAACGCAGTAGAACATCAAATGATTATAAGATATTGCACTTCGAGCAATTGAAAAAAGTAGAGAAACCGAGCTCGACAAAGGAATAGGTGATAGTCATTTTTTTTTCTTGCTCTATTGAATGAGAGCGTAAGACTTTTTCTTTGAAGCAAAAATAAACTTCAATTAAATCACATATCGAGTTACGCCGTCTATAAATATATATATATAATCGATAGGTATTTTACACGATAAACAATTTGTAAATATATTTTATTATTCATTTGATGTTTTATTCGATTTTTATTTGTCAAGTAAATTTTTTGACATTGAGTTATCTTATACATCTGTGTATTATTCAATGCCAACGAAATTTAACTAGAAACAACGAGAGTTGCATGTTTCTATTTACCTAATTTATTTGCACTTGCGCAGATTTTATTTTTCTAGTACATCAACAAGAATATTTCAAGACATAAAGAAATGAAGAAGCCAATCAATAATAATTCTTTTTGATCGGCAAGACCATTAAAAGTTAATAAAGCGCGTTCACTGTGAAATATGAGACTAATATACTTTAGTATTTTTCTTTTAAACACAGCGTGAATTTTTGTTTAGTTGAAAATACTATCTATCTTCAAAAGAAACTCTATTCTATTTACTTTATACATATTCGATACTATCAATCAATTGATTCCACTCAACACTCAATTATCATTTATTCACTATTCTCGGATATCATCTATGTGTCCTATTTTAATTTACTAAATACTTAAGGGATTAGTTTTCTTTCTCTCTCACTCTCTATTGAATGAATCTTCAGCATGAAGATAATGGAAAAATCAATCATGCGATTCACACGTAGTAGATCTTATTCTCAGACAAAAATTATGACTGACTAAGTAAACAGAAATGTTTGAACAATGGAGTTCTGATCGCTATGGAAATATTAAATAAAATATGTTATAGTAGTGTTTCCGTGACAGAAAACAATAAAACTCAATTATTCCTTTTGAAAATCAATTAATCTTCAACGCTATCCTTTCGTGATTAACTCTATCTATTTGGAAGCCTTTCGTTGCATGCTGTGATTGAAACGCACGCTCTCTCTCTAGGAACACTTGACATTGATTGAGAGAAATGAGAAGTTTGTAGTGGTCAATTAACACAAAGGCGAAACGAAGAGAACGAGAGAAACAGAGTAGCAATCGTTCTCTGTTGCTAGGAAACGCATACAAAAAAGTTGACCGAAGAGAACAACATAGCGAAAAGGAAAAGGAAATGCAATTATAGATTGTTTCTCTCCTTGTCGACATACATAAATTAACGAGTAGTGACCCTCAATCATTCATTCTGTCGAAAACACGATCGCTATCGGTCGCCAGTGGACACTTGTTTCTCTTCCTGATATAATTATTAACGACGTGTCGACATAAGACACCATCTATAGGCGCGAGGTCACTATACAACAAGGTGTTACAATGCCACAAATGCTTCTATTTCCGATATCTATCACAACACATGAGACAACAATGATTGTTAATATTAATAGCAAATCTCAATCAACACATTCACATTTACCCGATATTGTTACTGATTGTGAACAACGACTAGTTCATAGTTTTGCTAATGATGATGCAATGAAAATAACATGCAAACGAATTGCGCATTCACTTCGACTCATCGCTGATCAAGTTGATAAAAAACTTTGTCAAGTAAGTTCTTAAATAATTTGTATTTAATTAAATCTATTTTTCTTTGTTTATTTAGAATTCTGATTTCAATCGAAATCTTCATTATTTATCAATACGTCTTATGTTGCATTCAATATTTTGCACATTATGGACACGATCTTTATTACCATATATTCTTCTGTTTTGCAAAACAAAAATATTCATGCATTAAAAACTATATATTTACCAAATTGTTTTAGTCATTTTCTTTGTTTTTTATGTATTAGTATGAAAAGAAAAACTTGTATTCACTCTATAAGAAACAGTGTACTATCATATCAATCTTTGCATTAATTCGAAGTCAGAAAAAAATAAATGATAATTTTTTATCAATAA
The DNA here is from genome assembly GCA_900239745.1 of Rotaria magnacalcarata. Lineage (NCBI taxonomy): Eukaryota > Metazoa > Rotifera > Eurotatoria > Philodinida > Philodinidae > Rotaria > Rotaria magnacalcarata. The sequence continues at coordinate 14,117 of OENM01001181.1, read as the reverse complement.
ATCTTCCGATATTGATAATCAAAAGAATACTTTATCTAATTCTGTATATATACATATTCCGTAAAACAAAAAATTAGCTGCATGCTGTAATCTACTATATTTAATGTCATATCAAATATTGGTGAACAACTATAATCGAGATTTTGACACCAATATTTTTCACTGAGTAGCAAAGACTGAAAAGCAAATTAAGAAACATAGTGCAGATTCAGTTCTACTTGACTTCAGTCGAAACGAGTTGCTATAATTAGGTTCATCTCATTTTGAGCTTCACGTGCAACACAATCAATTATGTGATGCTTGATTATCATCCGAAACTTTCCAATGTCACCAAAATGTTCATAATTTAATCATTGATGATTAAAAAATATTTATTTGTTTATGTCTCATGAATAACAGCAATTAGGTTGAGACTTGAATGTGCAAATGAATTATCACATCCTGCATCACGCATCTGCGTTCGAAGTTATTAAATGGATCTTACTTCATTCTTCTTTATTACCACCAAAATTAGAAATTAAAACAGTTAGAAAAAAAAACAGCAAGAAATGACTTTTCAAAATTAAATGAAAGAAGCTATGAGCGAGAATAAAAATATATAAGAACATTGATTTGTTATCAAAACTGGGTAGAATTATTCATTGAATGAATCGGAAAAGTTTTTGAATTTTTGGTGGTATTGGTTGACGAGCTTCGACTGCAAATTGACGTATGTATAACCTCAGATGTTTAAGATGTATTTTCTTTCGAGCTCGTTTGCGTTTTCGGAAGTTACTTTTGTCGAGTTTCTCTTTCATACTGGTCAAAATAAGATTGGATGAGATCTGCCAGAGCTTTGCCTATTGATGTGTACTCGGTTGTGTTTAAGTTTGCAAGAGATGCACGAGCTGATAATTGCGATGCACCAAAGCCCTGTCCAGGTAGTAGGATAACACGAGCATCTTCAGCAAGTTTGAACAAGATTTGACTTATACAAAAGCTAGAACACAACCAGCGAGCAAACTCTAGACCGTGCATACGTTCAGCAAGTTTTTCAAAATCGATTATATTATAGTAGTCAACAGCATCAACATTGTCCTGTTCATGTTCGATGTGGTGGTCAATAGCCTGGCATAAAGCACGTTTTCGATCGCGAACAATTTTTTTCACATAGTCTTTGTATGAACCAGAAGTATCCATAAGACCAAAAAGAGAGAAGAGTACCATCTGTACTTGCTGTGGTGTCGATAATCCAGCTGTATGATTCAATGCAACTGAACGGCTGTCGGCTACCAGTCGATCGATGAACTTGAGCGAGTTAGGTGTAGGTGAAATCGAGTCGTAACGCTTGGCTAAAGCTGTTTTTTTTTCACTATCTAATGTTGCTATTTTTGCATCGATAATGTTGTCATGATGAATACCAATGACACCAAGGCGCCAACCGGTTGCACCGAAGTACTTCGAGAATGAATAAACGAGAATCGTATTTTTCGGACATTTGGCAAACAGAGAAACGAAGTTGTCAGCAAACGTACCATAAACGTCATCTGTTAGAATAATCAGATCGGGTCGAACACTCACGATTGATGCGATATAATCAACACTCTCATCATTGAGTTTAACTGACGTTGGATTAGTAGGATTAACAAGAAAGAACGCTTTAACCTATAATTATAGTGCATAATAATAATAATAATAATCAATTTTTTTAAACCACACTGAATTCGTTCAGTTTCAACAAAAAAGAAATAGTTTGCCGCATCAAAATATATTTGCTTCGGGCTTCGAGGAAAGATTGATATATACTATACCTTAGAATCACGTAACTTGTCAAGTTCATGTGTCGGAAATTGCCAATTTTGATCTTTGTCAGCATTAACATTAATAATATTCAGGCCATACTCTGACAAGTGTGGAATTTCCATGTATGGCGTGAAGATAGGTAAGCCAAGAGCAATTGTATCACCTTTCGAGAGTAGCCCATTGATATGCAAGGAATTGAAAATATAGGTCATTGCAGCCGTACCACCTTCCACAGCAAAGAGATCGAATTCACCACTGGCTGACTGTAAAGCAAAAAAAGTAACTAGAATTGCATCAGAGTTCATCTTCGTGATTAAAAATCTTTTAGTTATAATCATAAAAAGAAATTGCGTTGTACTGAAATCATCTTATAAGTTCTTTGAACTTTTTTACTATAGAATACAACGTTTTGTCGTCTTGCTATCATATCAATAGGAATAATGTTAGTTAACATTCTATTGCTACAAAAAGATATGTGAAAATTTGATATCGATTTTTGCCTATTTTCTAGAAGTGTTGCATTGGCAGGGGAAAAATATTTAGTACCAGACGTAATGGAGAACTCAAAATTATGACTATCGTTTGACATGCGTTATGGGCGGAAAAGCACAGGACCGAAATTAATTCTGTTGACGAAGATTTACTATATGCTTTCTGACTGAGAGAGAAATGAATTTTAATAGTTTCGATGATTAACAACGCCTGCTAAGAAATCATTCGCATATTCAAAAGAAAATATTTCCATATTTATAAACTAGTCAATACAAATTCCTATTTGTGAATCAGAAAGTAACAAATGAATAACTGAATCGAATCTCCTATGTGATTCTGATTCTGCAGCATTACAAGTAAACGAATATTTCGGTAGATTTAGACGTGTGATCTTCATCATTGGCAAGAAAGCACCAAAATAATAAGGAGGTATCTACTTCTCATACTTATCAAAATCAAATATCTATCCTATCAAATTATCATATATTGCTTCTCTTTGCAATGATTTGATTCATTCCAAAAGAAAGAGAGAAAATGGTGATCAAAATTATATGAGAATTGTTTCCAAGTAAAATAGTTAGATGTAAAATTTCTCCGAGGATCTATTAAATAATTCTCATTTATGTAAAAGTGCGTCTAACCTCAAAATACAAACAACAAATGAAAGGCCCATTTCACTTTTTCAATGCATCCACTCCATTGGTTTGCACCGGAATGAAATATATTCACCGGTGCAACTGTCTGGAAATGCGTTCCGTTAGATAGAAAACAGGTCGCTTGAGAATTCCAATTCATCTGATGGTCTCAATCAATCCATTTATCAAATATATCACTTACATATACGCAAAAATTTGCCCTTGCTACAGCAATGACAAAATAAGAGTGAAAAGTCTAGTTTGCATATGACCCTATTCGAAAATGTGACTTACACATTTCCCAAACATCTCCTGACAAATGTATTGACGAACGATTTGTTCGGTGAGTATGAGCATTCGATCAGGTACTGGATAGTTGCAACCAAGTATAGCTTCACACATTTCGTAGAGAAATTGAGAAACATTGAGGTTCAAATTGTCACGTACAAACAAGACAGCATCATGTAAAAATCTAACACCATTAACATNACTGTTCTGAGAACAAAACAATTCGAAACGCTGTTCTATATCTTCATGTTTCTGGAAACCTCCCACACGTTTTTCTGGGTCCATTGGTGATAGTTCGGACTCGTTCATAGCAAAAAGACCAAGTTGAAAAAAACTATCTCTTGGAGCTGTTGCGAAAAAGTTTGGATTACCTCTGCCTGCATTCAATATAGCCACATTTATCGATCCAGATGTACGTGAACTTGCTTCTGCTACTTTTATTAATACATCTCTCAATTCAAATGGGCCTAATCTTGCCAACTCGTTGATATTCATGTGTGCAGATATTTTTGATTCTAAAAGCAGAAAACAACAAAATTGACGTTTGCTTGTAATTAGAGTAGCAAGCTAAAACAAAACTATCAATCTAGACAAGAAACAGAAAAAATGAATGATGTGCAAATGTGACTCTTCTATAATCCGTGTACTGTAATCAACGTGATAGAAAAATATCGTCATGGCTTATAAGTGCTTTCTATTCTTTCCTCCGAACTGATGGATGCCGAGTAGTGAATGTTATCGATCAGTAGCATTCATCACTCGACATCAATTACGCCCTACACAGGTCTTAAAATGATGAAGCTAGTTGATGGCTAAGAAAATTTTCGGATCAAAATAAGCAACAAAGCATCCTAGGGTAGGAAAAATTGATATTATTGTTGTGCGTTTTTCGACTTTCATCGCTTATATTTTACATGTACTTCTTTCATTAATCTAAGATAATTTCGTGGCAGTTTCTGCGCACAACGATTAAAGGTCCTTAAATTAATAAGAGATTATGATCAATATGAGTTATTCCAATTTCAGCCATTCCACCTAAACTTATTCATAGTATCGATTCTGCATGCGTCATAGTCTTATAAGTCACTTCGTATTGAAATTCACAACCTATTTTAATCGATATTAAATTAGCTCGAATATTTAAATATGGTTATCATCTCAATTTGTTTCACAGTCCTCTATGTATCACTATCAGTAGATTACCATTTATGCATCAATTCACAGCTTTTTCAATTTGTTTATTCTGACCGGAAACAATTTCCAATGAGTACAAAGCAAAATAAACTACGAGAATTTTGTTTAGCTATTTTAAATCCTTCAAATATCTCAATATTTCCGAAAAAAACACACTACACTCACCAACGACAATCAATCAAATGCCACAAATAGTTCTAAAACATATTTCTCAAAAAAAAACTTTTAAATGAGAATTATACATTGATTTATACTATTTCCCGGACGCGAAAAGTTCATAAGACAATCCATTTTTCTTTCTAAAACGCTAATAATGATTTCGTAATGAATGGCATATTACCCAGTACATTGAAGAAACAAGAGCTACTCAATTTTACCTTTCGAAACAAGTAAAGCTTTCCTCTGTTTACATGGACAGCATTTACATTGCGTCGAGTGTTTTTTTTCTTTCTTTCCTTCTTTCCTATATGACTCATGTCTAGTATCAGTCTAGTTGAGACATGGTTGAGTTATTGCAACGCATACGTACTGATCCAAACCAACTGACTCTTTCCCAGTTCGAATCATTTGGAATAGTCAGACACCTGTCTGCACTCATGTGATCTGATGTCAATTAAATAACTCCAACTTCGAAACCCAAAATAGGACTGTGTCACGTGGCTTTTGGTGATCCTTGGTCGACTCATATGTGCATTCTTAAACGACTATTGCTCATGTGTTTTTTTCTACAAACGAAAAACTTTGAATTCTGAATTGTTTTTGCATTTACCCGAACAAGAATCTCAGTAATCGTGCTTTTCAACATAAAAATATATTAGAGTACTTACGAGTTGTTAATAAGTTTTCAATAAGAACAATAGATTTTTGAGACGACGAACAGACGATATGCTGATTATTATCGTCAATGCATCCCTTTTATACTATTCTGTTGGATTTTCTTATTTAACAATTGAGTAATAATTCCGATATTTTCCAGCTAATATGCAACAAAACCCAACTGAATGCAGCAATAAAACTGTACATCTTCATCGGTAATATCCAACATGAGTCATTCAAAGCACACAGACGGAAGTTTATTTCTATATAAGGTGGATCATTGTCATATCATATTACATGCGATGGTAAATTCCTTTTTCCAAGGTATGTGTAGATTTCCGAAAAAGGAATATACGGAAATTTCCATTATCTTCGAAGCCATGTAAAGTCAAAGAAAAGTATTTTCGGAAACTCATCGATTTTTTTTGTAATAACAACTTTCGGTGATTTCGTGTTCAAATTTTTCGTAATTTCTTTTTATGGAAATCTGAAGTCTGCTGAAATTAGGTTGGACTTCCAGATTAGTAGTGGGTTGGTTAGGGTTCAGTTGGGATGGGATGGAATTGGATGGATTGAGTTGGACTGTGTTGGGAAACGTAATGGCGAATACATCGGTATCAGATAGACTTTTTGTACGGCAGTCGAGTTTGAAATAGGGTCTTGCTAATTTTTTTAATAGAACCTTTTTTGAGATATGGCTTCAGAAATTTCGGTATCAATAATAATTCATTGGATTTTTTGGAACGATTTTTTATATCGGTCACTTTTTTTTTAGTTCATGCGCTTATGGGAGTGTTAAAAAATTTGGTTAAATTAATAATAACCTTTGTTCAATAAATGTAATTCATTCTGCCATCTTTTTCTGAAGAATGCAATATAAAATCATTGATTGGATTTATCTTAGGAAACTTGTTTTTCACATTCTTTTGTTTAGTTTGAATTCTCTCTCGCTGTATTCTTATAGAATGTTGTGGACGTGGTGACATTGAATTTATCTGGATTTTGTTTTTGGTATTATCACATTGAATTTTAAGAGGATTTTTCTATCAATGTTACAATGAGTATTTCGAGTGATCTGTTAAATTTACATCGAAATGATAAGAAATTTTGAAAAATATGTTAAACATTAAACAAATTCTATAGTTGAAACGTAAAAAAGAATCTCTATCAATCATTGTCACAATATCATCGGACGATTAAAATAGATAAGATTATTTATAGTATGACTCTTATGATTAGAATTTGAATAAAATCAATGCTGTCTGTTATTTTTGTATTGATAATTATATAAAAAAGGAACGTAATCATTTTTTCGATTTTCATAAATAGATAAATTATTTACTAATCTATTAATTTGATATAATACGAGGAGAAAAGAAAAAAAATGCTTTTTTCAATAAGTCAGTTTTTTTCGCGGATTCCAGTCTCAACTGAAATTCTCATGTCAACTGTGACTAAGAAATATACATTTGATACCGATACATTTATCATTACTTGTGCCAACCAAACCCAGCTCAACTCGTCGCACCCTATCCTAACCCTGGTCAACTCGCTGCTAATCTTAAAACTGAACCTAATTTTTACTTGTCTTTATAATAAGACAAATCGTACGTAATTATTCTTAAAAGCATTCATTTCAATTCCCACAAAATTTTTCTTATACTACTTTCATTTGGATACTCTGGAAAAAAGGAATTTACCATCGGATGCTTCTTCCCGTTCAATGTGGAAGACACGCATTCAAAGTACACGGAAAGAAACTGGGAAAAAAGCAACATGTAATATGATATGACAATGATTTACCTTATATAGAAATAAACTTCCGTCTGTGTGCTTTGAATGACTCATGTTGGATATTACCGATGAAGATGTACAGTTTTATTGCTGCATTCAGTTGGGTTTTGTTGCATATTAGCTGGAAAATATCGGAATTATTACTCAATTGTTAAATAAGAAAATCCAACAGAATAGTATAAAAGGGATGCATTGACGATAATAATCAACATATCGCCTTTTCGTCGTCTCAAAAATCTATTGTTCTTATTGAAAACTTATTAACAACTCGTAAGTACTCTAATATATTTTTATGTTGAAAAGCGCGATTACTGAGATTCTTGTTCGGGTAAATGCGAAAACAATTCAGAATTCAAAGTTTTTCGTTTGTAGAAAAAAACACATGAGCAATAGTCGTTTAAGAATGCACATATGAGTCGACCAAGGATCACCAAAAGCCACGTGACACAGTCCTATTTTGGGTTTCGAAGCTGGAGTTATTTAATTGACATCAGATCACATGAGTGCAGACAGGTGTCTGACTATTCCAAATGATTCGAACTGGGAAAGAGTCAGTTGGTTTGGATCAGTACGTATGCGTTGCAATAACTCAACCATGTCTCAACTAGACTGATACTAGACATGAGTCATATAGGAAAGAAGGAAAGAAAGAAAAAAAACACTCGACGCAATGTAAATGCTGTCCATGTAAACAGAGGAAAGCTTTACTTGTTTCGAAAGGTAAAATTGAGTAGCTCTTGTTTCTTCAATGTACTGGGTAATATGCCATTCATTACGAAATCATTATTAGCGTTTTAGAAAGAAAAATGGATTGTCTTATGAACTTTTCGCGTCCGGGAAATCATATATGTCCAACTTGAAACTTGAATTCAATTGAAAATTGAAATTTTCAATTTTCAACTTTTAAACCAATAGCATTCTGAAGAATGGTGACTCACACATATATCGCCATACGTTGAAAGTTGAAATTTTCTATTTTCAACTGAATTCAAGTTTCAAGTTTGACACTACTGTACTAGCTGTAAGACAGGTCAAATTAAAGATTCTTATTTCAATCAATTTTCAATGAAATTTGGTGGATAAATCAGAAACAATTGTCGAACTTTTCAATAGTTTCTGTTCAAACTTGATTGATGAAATATAGTTTAGTCGGAGTTCACTGGAACCAGCTGGAAAGACGCGGAAAAAGTCGCCGCATTCGACAGAAAAACACCAGAAATCGCTGCAATGTGGAACTAGTATTCCGGTGGGAAAGTCTTTGGTTTTTTTTTGATGATTTAGCGCCGGATCCTGTCGGAAAGAATAGGAAATTTCCCATCGAAATATTGCTTCCGTGTTCCATTGATTTCTAGTATTTTCCTGCCAGAATCGAACCCAACTTCTTAATCTTGGATACTTCTTTTGGTGGAAAGGGAACTTTTCTATTACATCATTAAATAAAAGCTGAATTCAATTATTTCTTCCTTTTTAGCTAAAATTGAAATGGCATCGAGCACTTTTATTCAAAACCCACAAGAACACCAACAGGTAATACTGATAAGCATATTTTTGTCTTATAACTTAAAATGAATAATGAAACATATTAACATATAATATACATGCTTTCATTAAATTTTCAGTCAGTTTTTTAATTTTTTTATAATTAGAATGTTGAATCAACAACTAATGAAGAAGATTTTGCTAAAGATAATTATGGAATTATGCCATTAATTCAATCAAAAGAGAAAGTCGATCGTCAATTAATATCTGTGCGTGATATCGATGAAAAAATAGCTAAGAAAACAATTTGGGTTCGAGGTCGTCTTCATACAAGTCGTGATACAGGCAAACGATGTTTTCTTATTATTCGTCATGAATCAGCAACAATTCAGGCAGTTGTTTGTGTTAATGAAAATGTTAGTAAATCAATGGTCAAATTCGCTACTACGTAAGATTACGATAAACAAAAAACGAACTCCGCTGATCTTGAAAAATAAACAATTATTCTTCTTGTTTTTTTTGTGGAAACTAGCATTTCAAAAGAAAGTGTTATTGATGTTGAAGGTGAAATTTCATTAGCACCAAGATCTATTGAGTCATGTTCACAAAAGAATGTTGAAATACAAGTTAAAAAGGTAAATATGAAGAAGATTATTTGTGCGTAAAGATCTTTTATTGTTTTCGTATTTGTTAAGTTGTTCGTCGTGAGTGCTGCTGAACCTCGTTTACCATTATTAATCGAAGATGCTATGCGAGCAGATGAGACAACAGGTGAAGGTATTCAAGCACCGCATGTTCTTCAAGATACACGGCTTGATAATCGTGTCATTGATTTGTATGTTTTACTAATTGCTTTTCAAAAAGAAATAACATTCATTATTTTACTGTAGACGCACACCAGTTAATCAAGCTATTTATCGTGTTGAGGCAGGCGTTTGCAAACTATTTCGGGATACTCTTGATGCAAAAGGTTTTGTTGAAATTCATACACCGAAAATTATCTCGGGTAGATATCTATACGATTGATAGTATCGATGAAAGTAACGCTCTTGTATTCTATTAATGTTTAGCTGCATCTGAAGGCGGGGCTAATGTATTTCAAGTGTCTTATTTTAAATCCGATGCATATTTAGCACAATCACCACAGTTTTATAAACAAATGGCTATTGCTGCTGATTTCGGAAAAGTTTACACAATTGGAGCAGGTTTGAATTATTATTTTTGAGTATCATATATATATATACTTGCTAAGTTGTGTTTTGTAAAGTCTTTCGAGCTGAAAATGCAAATACACATCGCCATTTAACGGAGTTTGTTGGTCTTGATCTTGAAATGGCATTTAACTATCATTATCATGAAGTTGTCAATACGATTGGAGATTTATTTACACAGATTTTTAAAGGTCTTGCTTCACGGTTAGTTGAAGTTATGCATGTGAATCTGCAGAAAATGTTTTCTAATAACTTTAATTTAGATTCGCCACCGAAATATCTATTATTAACAAACAATATCCTTGTGAACCGTTTGAATTTGTTGAACCAGCGTAAGTTTCGATTAGTGCATTCGAAATTTTATTTTTTTGTTTATAATTCAAACCTTTTCTTAGACTACGTCTCGAATATAAGTACGGTTTAGCACTACTTGCTGAGGCCGGTATTCAAATGGGTTCTGAAGATGATCTATCAACAGAAAATGAACGCATTCTAGGTCGCATCGTCAAAGAAAAAGTAAATTTGCAATAGAAATCCTTTTTTTTTCTTCTAAGGGTAAATTTCAATACGTACGTTTTTGTTCGTAGTATCATACAGATTTTTATATCCTCGATAAGTATCCATTGGCTGTACGACCATTTTACACAATGCCTGATCCAGATAATCCGGTAATCAACGGCTATTTAATCACTTTTGTTTTCTCATGAAATTTTATTATTTTTTAATCTTAGAAATATTCAAATAGTTACGATATGTTCATGCGTGGCGAAGAAATTCTTTCTGGTGCTCAACGTGTTCATGGTAAATATAATTCTCGTGTTAAATTATAAGTTTCGATGCAACTTTCGGTGTATGTTATGTCTTTTTAGATGCGCAATTATTACTTGAACGTGTAAAACACAATAAAATAAATGTTGATCAAATAAAATCTTATATTGATGCATTCCGTTATGGTTGTCCGCCACATGGAGGCGGGGGTATTGGATTAGAGCGTGTTATCATGCTTTATTTAGGCTTGGGCAACGTAAGGAAAACATCAATGTTTCCTCGTGATCCAAAACGAATTACGCCTTGAATAACGAATCATGGATGATTTTTTTTCTATGTTTTGTGATTACTTTAATTCTATTTTGCTTTCATTTATTGTCAAACGAACAGCTAATCTCATTGTTCGATGATATAAAAATATTTTATGGAAATAAACAAGAACATTCAATAAATAGAATGTTGTTTTCGATGAACATGAAATATTTCTACAGACCACAAGGACAATGAATATATCAGAAGTGTAACAAAAGATATAGTAAAACGAGAAAAGAACCATGAGTGTTAGGATCTGAATATTCGAACATTAACTAACAGTGTCTTAGAGAGAACTATTCGGTTTTTATTAACAGCTAATCTTCGTATAAATGTGTTAAAACTAAGATGCTCTGTATGAATTTCAATGGAAGACTGTGTAGAACGAAGAATTCGAATTGAATAACACTGACGTGAGCGCTACGATTGAAGCAACAAAGAATAATTTTGGACTTTAAAATTGTTGATGCGCGGCACAGTACTTTCATTCTCATACTGCACTATGTTTACAAATCATATCACATCTCTCTTCTGCTTAAACTAAACCACTTACGTCAGTCAATATCTGAAAAACTCTACCGGTAATCCCAAAACAGCGAGAAAATGATTCGTTGCTATGAGTCATAAATAAAAATAAATCTAAATTTATATTATTTATCCGAAGTTTCATAGAGAATTACTTAGAGTTATCATTTGCAGCTGGGTAAGACTCACGATTTCGAGATATCAATTATACTTTACGAGAAACTCAAACAATAGAAAAGAATCGTTTTTATGAGTCACCTGTATTAAACTTATGAATATGTTAGACATGATTATCATCATTCGAATATACCAATTATCAACTACTTATGGATAAGACAAAATTACGACAGGCCCTCATGATCATTATTATTCGATTGTTCTCGAATTTCCTCCGTCCACAGACTAATTTTATGAAGAATCAATAAAATAATGACATTCCAAAAGATTCAGACCAATTTTCGGTCCAATGCTTGATACGCATGTTTGTGCCATAGGATCATACTTTATTTACGAAAAGATGATTCTAATTGAACGAAAACTTATGTAAAGTGACTCTATCGTATGGGCGTTGGTTGACATATTAATCTCATGTGCATCCATGCCTTTCTTGTCTGCTTGCTTGCGGACCCATAAGTCTAACTACTCTTCCTCTCTTTCTAGATTAACGTTCAAAACATAGATATACACACGAGTAATTCATATCATCCGCTTTATGATTTCTTCGGGAAACCGTAGTGAATAAACAACAAGGTATTTCTCATGGAAACTAAAATTACAGTCAAATTTCAGAGTAACTCATTTTGGTTAAAAAATTCTTTTTTCTGCACCTTGAATTTATAAGTCTAATTCTATACGTCTTTTCCTGCCTCCACTCATTACACCAAAACTGCTTAGTCATATGGAACTTGGAATTCGACTTCAATTAATAAAAAACATTTGTCCGTGCAACTGATCGTTTATTTCTGCGTTACGGTGTGGGAGCGCGCAGCATCACCCGCAAAGCCGCGACCCGTGCTCGTCTGTGTATATACAGTATAATATCAGTTTTTTATTTTACATATTTTTATTGCTTGAAAAATTATATTGAACAAGAAGTATAGAATTGGACGTACAGAAAAGAGTGCCAAAAGAATGTATAGAAACGACGTAAATCTCAATGGGCCACAAAAGCTTTAGCATTTTTTTGATCGTATCTGACCGAAACCATAAACCGGATGGAATCTGTGAACGTGCAGAAAAGTTGGACTCGTTTGTAGACTTTTGATAAAAAATACATTGCTGATATTATTGCATGCGTCTTAGTATATTATGAATAAACGTTTTTTTAAATAACGATCCTTTTATTGAAGCTCAAAAGATGTTTTTTTATTTGAATCCATCATATCAAATTGAAACGCGATAAGATTAGCAATTGAGAAATACATAGTAGATACAGTAACCAAACAATGTAATCAAATCTCTGATTATTTTCATCTGTTAGAATTTCAATCCGATATTCTCCTGCCTTCTATTTTTTGTAACTGTTGTGGTACGAGAATATCATTTACTCTCACGATGATGTAGTGTCTTGTGCCATCTAGCGAAACTAAAATTATAATATTTTTTCTTTTGAGAAGACATCAGTTATTACTTTTGTATTCATAATGAAGCAACAATTTATAATGAATATCGTGTCTGAAACGAGATTTCTTTCAAATGGATTGTGTTCAGTAAGTTCTTTCTATTAGTTGACTATACTTCATATTTGATTGGTTCTCACGATAGCTTTACATTGACATCGATTTTTTAAAAGTTTGTTCTTTTCAAGACATAATAAATATAAAATTGATACAGAGAATATTTCTTTTTTCTAAATCTAAATGTCTTCATCAACATCAATTGAACAACAACATCAAGAATTTAAAAGACAGATCTCCACGCATGATACTTATCCATGTTTTCTTCTTGATCAAACATTTCAACAACGTTTGTTAAGTTCATCATCAAATGCTATGCCATCCTACTTATCAGCTCAACCATTTTCACCGTTAGCTAAAAGTCCAATAACAACATTACCAACAAATACTAGTCGACTATCAGCTAAACAATCGAATCAATATCGTTTATTTCCATCAAGCCCATCAAATAATTTGAACACAAATCGAATAAATACACGTTCAGCAACACAAATTGTTGATGTACCTATTGAGAAAACCATAGTACCATTAAGAACAATGACTGATTTATTTCCTTCATTTTCTTACAGCAATATGAAAACATCAAATAGAAAATCGTCGAATCATTTAATCGACACAACACGTTCAGTATCAGCAAGTACAACCGGTGTATCAATATTTGGTTTTCGCGAAGAAGACCTAGAATTTATTGTCCAACAATTTCAAGATATTGGTCAAGTTGAAAAAATTGAACGACCTTTAGGTTGTGAAAAAGGAAACTTTTTAAATATAACCTATACTAATCATGTTTCGTATCAAAATGCTCTCAATCGGGATGGACGAATTTTAAACGGATACATGATTGGTGTTGTCCCCTTAATTAATAAATAATATCAATTGAATTGCGTATTATTTTTGTATGTTAGTTATTCAGATATAAATAAATAAAACTATATGATAAATCCTAGTTTTTTTTTTACCAATAAAAACCTCTAATTATTATGAAGAAACTTAGCAACATCGGTTACTCGAATAATTTCGATTGTAAGAGATTGAATTATCTCGTTAATTTTCATTTTTGTGAAATCAATAGAAAAAATGTGGAAACTTCGGATTTCATCCGAGAGTTATGTGTACTGCAAAAAGTACATGGAACATATGAGTCA
>OENM01001180.1:20777-42150 GCA_900239745.1 Rotaria magnacalcarata | reverse complement strand
GTTAAAAACTATATAGGAGGAGAAATATTACAACATATCTATAGATGAAAATGGTATAATATTAAATATTCGCAGCAAATAAAGTCAACTTATATTTAAATATATCACAATCTTTTACTTCTATTCTAACTTAATTTTTCAGAGATGAGGTAGTCAATGACCCCTTTCCAGTACAGAAAGCAGGCTGAGTATAGTAGATAAAAATTCTGTAGAATTCAATTATTTTGTTGTAAAAACGATAGAAATAGTGATAAATCGTACATTTTATCTACGAGAGAGAATGATTTGCATTGTTTTAAATCACACAAACTCATACAAACTCAATTTAGATCACCAAACTCACCCAAACTCATTTTAGATCACCAAACTCACCTAAACTCATTTTAAATCACAAACTCAAAACTAGTAGTTTCCCCCTTGGGATTCAGTGAAAATCGAATGTGGGAAACTAATAAAGCACGGGTTATCTGGATAATTAGCCGTTTTATTGCTATCCTGTACGAGGACATCAACAGAGATCGCTTTCGTATGACGCGCGATGAATGCGTTTTCCGCTCAAGGTATATTACGGAACCTTTCTGTATGCGGAACTCGAAAGAGTTTATCACGAAACCTTTCGCGAAATATAAATTCAGTTGGGTTTTTGACGGAACCTTTTTTAATTTGGAATTTCAAAAAAGTCTTGTACGAAACTTTGTTTGTTGCTGAACCCACCCAGGAGAATCATTCCGACAGTAGGATCCTATCGGATTCCGACAAGGGTCAGCCAGTGAATATACCGAATACCATATTTGTTTCAATAAAACCGACAAAATCTTATGGGATTCCTGGACACCGACCTACAGTCGGATCCTCGGTATTGGATCCAATCGGATCTGATGTTGGATTTTAACGGAATCCAACTCTAACGAATCACCCTTGCGCTCTGATGGCTCAAAATGCTTATTTGATCGTGAATAAGCAAATGATTTTTTCCGTCGGAACCGACAATAGGTCCCTGTCCAGGAATCCTATCGGATCCAGTCGGATCCAACAGAATGCGATAATATCCGTTGTCGGATTCATTCACCTGGGCAACATAGATTGCGTAGAATTCTACGGAAACCTAAATAGTATCGTACCGCTCCACGGAACCTCAAAGGTTTCGTTTGGCACTTTTTTTTCAGTGTACCTAGGTGCATAAATCGCTCCATATTTTGCTAGCATAGCTTTTTTTGTACACTTTAACTATATGCAAACGCTTTAAGCATCCATAGAAAACATAAATTGCTTATCAGACGAACACTAAGACAGCTATGTCATCCAACATTGACCGTGAAACTACGGTTTCATATTTAGCAAGTTCAGTATTTCATCAGTTATTTTCATCATTATTGTTTTTCCCTTCTCTAGCAGTCGGAATCATAGATATCACGACACTTTGTCAAGACGTATGTCAGATTCGGGATGAGCGCCTGAAAGATCTTAAATCCATTTTGGTTCGATCAGAATGCGAGCCTACATGGGTTGAAAACCTGTTCCAGCGGCTTATCAGTTAAGTCTATGACTTAACGCATGAAGATCTCGAAAACACAATGGGCCCCTCAGTATTCTATCATCAAATGTTCTAATTCTTGTATTTTCAGATTTGAATATTTTTCATGCATATTCATTTGATTTATCTTGACAACAGCTTAAAACTATTGCATCAACTTTTTATAAAGTGAAAGATGTAGATCCTCACAATGTGATGTGCGTGAGTGTGTTGAAATCCGACCATAATTATGGAAACTCATTAATTGCTGAATAGATACAATATGCATAGATCGCAGAGAACAAAATACATCTTCACAAAAAATGAAGTTCCTTTCGCCTCTCTATTAGAAAACTGGTGCAGGATTTTCAAAATTCATCAGAAGCTTAAAGAATCAACATTTTCATTCATGCGATTTATTTAAGATCTACTCATGATAAGGTCTAACGGTACATAGGATTGATTAAAATTAATTATTTTTTATGAAGAATGAAAGTAACTCAAGCACAGAAGTGTTAGCAAAGATAACATGAGTCTTGAGCAATAGTATGCATATTCGAACCATCTTTTGTATGCGAGTAGAATGCAAAGACCATCGACGAATCAGTAGCTTCAGACGTGTAGAACAGAACAGGGTTATACAAACATGGTAACGTGGGAACAAAGGCTCAAACATGATGCTAATTCTCCAGGAACCAACACGCTAACATTTCGCCAATCGCACCTATCCCCAGAAGAGTCAACATTCTGATTTCGTAATTACAATGATCATTTTCTTCAACTATCGAGTAGAGAGATAAGTTAAACAGAAAAAATTTTTCGATCACCTTACTGCAAGAGTGAAATAAGGAAACAATTCAGTATGAAAACAAGATAAATACGATTTATGGGGGAACTGTAACAAAGAGAAGATTTAAATCCTGGTGCCAGCAATTATACTATAGCACCGATGATGTCTTTAAATATTGCCTGTACTATGGACGAGAAGTACAGAACGATAGTTCGAATACGATTCGTCTAATAGTACTATTCTTTGTAGTTGATGTATCTCGTGTAGATCAATACCAAAATAAAAGGTATTTAACGAAAAATTTTCTAACAAGATTGAATAAATATATAGATTGTTCATTCCGCTTTTGAAGACCATAGTGAAAGTTTGATTGACACAAGTATTCTAAGATGAGAAACAATAGATACAGCAGAAAGTAGCTCTATAGTGATTCATATCTTATGACAAAATTTGCAATCATCAAGCTTTGAAGAAAAGCTTTGAAGCTATCTTTTCGCATGAACGACTGAGGCACTGTAACATTTATTTTCGAGTAGCTGCTTGAAAAAAATCGCAATTCGGTTTGTTTTCTCCGCTGAATCACTTTTGCAATAGTAAAAAAGTATGACGAAAACAAGGACGCTTTTAGGTGAGCTAGTCTTCAACAACACGTTTCTTTTGTGCGCATTATTCATAGCATTGACGGATGACTGTTTTGCTGCTCTCCCTTTCAATATATATATATATATATGTATGTCGAGAATTCATTGAAAATATAAATTATACTTATCAAACGAATACTAAGAAAGTGATGTCATCAAACATTGATCGTGAGACTATGGTTGCAGCTTTATCAGGTTCAGTATTTCATCAATTCATACCTTCATAATTATGTTTTTTTGTTCTCTAGAAGCAGAACGAAATCTAGAAGTAATTACCAAAGCCGGAATCACAGAGCTCATGGCACTTCGTCAACCACCGCTCAGTGTGGTTTACGTATTTCAGGGGTTGGCTGCTTTATTGGTTCCAAACAGACGTATGTCAGATTGGAATGAAATTCGAAAATGGTTGGGTAGTCAAGTTAACCAGCTAATAAATATGTTGATAAACTTAGACAAGGATCTCATTACTGATGAACAGCTGACAAATCTTAAATCTATTTTGGCTCTTCCAGAGTGTGAGCCTGAACGAGTTAAGAGATGTTCCTTAGCGGCTTATCAACTATGTCAATTTCTTCATGGTGTTGTTGCTTTGGTAACATTCCAACGACAATATCAACAAACTATTAATGAACCATCATCATGAACGTCTCTAAAAACTATGGATTTCTCCATAATCTACGAACGTATATGACCATTTTTGCACGTTTCGATTCTGTATTTATATACAAGGATTTTCCCTTCTTATATATTAAACAAGCATACTAAAAAAAACAGCAAACAACAAAAAAAATTGCAATATATTCAGATATATCATTCTAAGATTTAAATTGTTTATTTTTCTGATAAGCATGGAATAATAATTGTGATTTAGCCGATGCTAAACGTTTTTCCAAATATTCAATATCTTTTTCAAGCCCTTTTTCTTCATTAAAACTAGTTGATATAACCGCATGTAGTGGACTATTATTCATTGTTGAATTAAGAGCTAGAAAAAGAGTAATTTAATATTAGTCATAATATAAAATCTATAACACTTACAATCATTATGATCAAGGCTTTTATTTTTATCGATAAGTAAAAATGATTTTGTCATAGCTAATTCTAATTTCAGTTCATTTTGACGATGTTTCAATTCTGATAATCTTTGTTGATGATGAGATTTATCATGAACCTATTTGATGTGGAAAAAAACAATACTAGAGGGATATATTTTGCTGTATGAATTTCTTACTATTGGACTATTCCATACTGCAGTGTTATTCGATCGTCGATCTAGAGAGAGAGGAGCAAAAACAGAATATTATCTTCAGTTCTTTGTTTCTAAGAAAACATATTATTCAGTATTAACCACAATTCAGACTCATGATATCATTTTATCCAAACAGAAAAAAAATTTCCTTTTTTTATCAAACACATTCACATGCAGAATACAGTGAACGTGTGAATTCACTTTATATTCGAATTACTACAAAGGTCTATGATGAATGCTTACCTTTTTTTACTGATTTACTTCGTGTTTTAATTGAATTTGTTCCATTGGTAATATTTGAGGGTATTGATGCAATCATTTCCTCTAATATTGTGTTACTCATTGATTCATAACCACTTGAACTAGCACGTCCAGATGCAGACGAAGCTGTACTACTTGTTGTTAATGGCATTAGATCATCATGAGAATCTAATGTTACTGTTAATGGTGATATTAAAGGTGACGATGGAGGTGATTGAATAACAGCAACTGGCTGTTGAGGATTTGATGATGAACGTAAACCGAATAAACGTTGAAATATTGACGGACGAGGATTGGTTTCGGCTAGACTTGTTGTACGTACAGGTACTTGAGGTTTTTTTGATGATTGTGTTAAATTATTTGGTGTTCGTGAGTGTCGAGTTCGAGACATGATATAGGGTGAACTGGGAACAGATGGAGGATAATTTTCTGACGAGAGAATTCTATCGAAACGTGTTGGCGATACGATTCTTGATAGACGTTTATTTTTTTCATCGTTCGACATCGTTGATGATAATTGATCCATACGATTTAATGATTGACTCATTAATGATTCGTTCTCGATTTTATTTGGAACAATAGGCGATGGTACTAATAATGTTTCAAGTGTTTTTTCCAGCATTTCTAAATCATCATTTAGTCGATCCGTACTTAATTTTAAATTAACTTTTACGGATTCTAATAGAACTGGTTTCGTAATTGAAGGTGTTGGAGGCGGACGAAATGGAAGCAATGAGTGGTCTTTAAATACTGGTAAAACAGGTACATGACAATGTGAACTAACAATAGATTCAGTTTCGAATGCATTTGATAATTCCGTTTCATCAATAATATCATTATGAGCATAGAGTGATAATGTGTGTCTGGGCGAAAGTACAGTAGGAAGATGTTTAGGTTTCGTAAGCATCACTTTTGAACGATGTTTGGGTGTCAATTTTAGATGAGAAAATTTAGGCGATCGAGGACAAAAGTCACGTGGGCCATCAATCCATATTTCATTTTTATGACTGGAAGAACTTAATGGACCGTCAACCCATATTTCTCCATTAGGACGATTTATCACTGTTTCAATGGAAGCTGAATCACGAGACATCTGAAACGGAAAAAAAAGGGTTTTTTTTTGTTTTTCTAATGTCAAATCTCTTTCTCGATGCTGCAAATAAAAGAGCTCCGATAAGATATTTTTCAATATTTCTTATCATAGACAAAATACAAAAATCAGCGCTACTCAAAAAATTTCATCGGGCACGAACAAGCAAAGTTTCCGATCGGCTCATCAAGAATGTGTTCTTCTTAAAATTCTCATGTATCTCTGGAAGAATTTCATTTTACTTTGAATTGATGATTTGTACAATAGGTTGATCTAATTATATGATTAGATCGATTCCTTGCCCTGTTATTACTTTTTTTCTATGAAACAAAACTTTAAATATTCACAACATTCAAAATAAACACGGCAAACGTTTTTCGAACACATCAACATGCACTAAATAGTCTTACGAATCCTGTGTTTAGAATATTTATTTTTATACTTCACTGAATATTTGTGTTTATGACTCTTATCTAGAAAGGAAACAATAAAGAAAACGAAAACCAATAGAATCGATATCGAATAGTAACACTCTTACTATTATAGTAATCGAGTTGTTCCTCTTTGTATATACTATCTTGATATCTAATTATATAAATATCCACTCGAATGTCAAGCTTCAGGCATTATATTATCTATCGTTCTGATGATATTTGAAACCATATCAAGAAAATGATTTCGATTTTTACCTTTATTCGATTACGTTTTGTTCTAAATAATCGTTGAATTTTACTCCAATATTTCAATTGTTTGTCGTTGTTAACAGTTGCAAATATATACAAAAAATGTTCGTCAATATTGTTGATCACGTATTCATTCAAGATTGATGTTAAAGAGAATAATGAGTGTTCATGATTGTTGCGTTTACTATTATACAAAACAAAAAAAGAAACGCGTATAGACTACATATGTTAGAAAGATTAACGTCGAAGAAAGACACATGTATAATAGTGTAATTAGTTTGATATGGCAAACAACTAAAACTTACTTAGACAAATGGTACGATTGTTTCTGTCTATTTGACGGCAAAGTTAACGACAATGACATGAGAAGATTAGAGAATTCTTCTTGACTACTATTATTATTATTATTAGTCGTTCTTGTTTCATCATCGTTATCATCATTTGTTGAAAGTAGATGAAGTCGTACACAATTGATATTTGACAAACGATTAATAAGATGAAATGTTATTAATAGCGGAAAAGATTTATGATTAGAACAGATATGATTGATATATTGAAATGTTTGAATAGGACAAGTCACTGAATAGTCACTGGTTAATAATAAAGATTTTCCTAGACGAAGAAACAAATTAAAATAATAAATAATATAATTAAAAATATTTACCTCGTGACGTAAGAATGGTTTTTGTTATTTCGCTTGAAAATTCTTGAATGCTAATATGTAAACTTAAATTTGTATTTTGCTCGTTAACAAAATAATACAAATGATTGAGGGCTAATGATATAAGTGTACTTCGAAGTTGACTAACTGTAGAAAATAAAGAAATATCATCAAAGACTAATAGATTTCTTCTTACTTTCACGATATTGACCAGTAAGTATAATTAACGTATTGATATAATTCGTTGTTAAACGTGATATACATTGATTAAATATGCATTCACTAATGTTCGCTGATTTTTCATTAGACGAAAAGATCTGATCGAATTGGTGCTTTTGGTTGACATCTAATGGATATAAACATCGTAGACCGAGTCTAATCTAAACAATGCGGCACGTATATAATATATATTTATACATCTATATAAAATTATCATTAACATCATCAGACAGAAGAATCTCTGGTGACATTATTTTGTCTCAAAAGTCATTGTCAATTCGATTCCGACGTAGTCTCTTTTTCTCTCTTACTGATGCATCCGTTTCCTCGTGTGTCCAGTTCAGTCAATCGATAGAGACAAAATTATACATGAATAGAGACCAATTATCATATTTAGTTACATCGGTCAGCCGAAAGGAGAAGAAGGAACTGCTGCTGTAATCGACGTCTGTATCTGATTATTGATAGGAAAAGAAAGAGTATATGTATATATATATATATACGTGTATACATATCTCTGTTCACTTTATGATTTCATAATTGTTCTATATTTCTATATAACATCAGTTCAAGGATCATATGTTCAATTGATAACTATCTATCTATACAACTACGTAACAAGAGTCACGGGCTATTTGTCACGCATATCTGTGCAGTAGCCTGAAGGACTACTAACATGTATGTATATCATAGCAGTCGATCGATGATGACCATTATTATGCAAAAAAAATGTATCTCTGTATACATATATTTTTTTACTTTTTTTTTCTTCTTACCCGTGATGATGAAATAGATTTCTTTGGTGTTAATTGAGGATGATGGTTATTATCATAAATAGTAAAACTAGACGACTGAAGACGATTGACGGATGATGAAGACGACGGCTGTTGTTGTTGCATAAGTCCAATCGTATGCTTTTGGTCATCGCTGATCATCATTCGCTGTGATGATGAAGGCAAACTAAAAGAAAATGACATGGCTCTAATTTCTAGTTGATTAAACTAAGCTCGAGAAGAAGAAATGTGTCATCTCTTTTTTCAATGTGATAGGCGATGACGCAAGTAGTATAGGCTAATGTCGAACATATATCGATGAATTATAAAAAAAAACTAAATATACATCATATAGATCTATGAATTGAACATTCACGTTCAAGGTTATATATGATCTCTCAACTGACATTCTACAATTTCAATTTCAAAGAAAAAAAATAATGGCTTTTTTTGTGATGCACTATGATATGTAAATATTTCATTTATGTATTTCTCTTCTGTACAAATGACACACTTGTCTTGTAATCCAGTTCCGGTATGTGTGTCTACCTCGTATGCATACTAATGAATAAGATTTGTTAGTTTTTTTTATTAAATTAATTAGAAATTTTGTCGCAGCCTAATAAGATTATCTCATTTTTCGGAGATGATTATGACAAGAATAGGCGAAGAGGAAGAAGAAGAAGAAGAAAAAAAACACAATCAATAAAAGATGAATTTGATCAACGGATAATCTGAAATGATGATTTGTTTCTTTTTTTGTCTATAGGTGATGATAGTAAAGGGAAAGATAAACTGTTTTTCTCAGTGCCAATTAAAAAATAAAAAACTGAGCACATGGCGGTATCGACGATTGTCACTTGACATACGCACAACTGGAGATCTGTTGGGCTAGTTTGTGTTTATTTCTATTTACGGTCAATTAGAAGCAAGTGTAGTACATGTGTCCTGTGTCCCGCCTTCTACTTATTTTCTCGAGAGTCTATGTCAATAATTCATCGACTAATACTAACAAAGTGTATCTCTTCTTTTTTTTTTAATAAAGATATGGCGTGACCATCTGATCTTCCAGCGCACAAAAGAATATTCTAATTAATTCTATCTTACGAAATAACACACACATATATATATATACGATTACTATTATGTAAGATCAATATTAAGAGTTTTATATAAGAGAAAGGAATTTTTCAACCTTGATTTATTTAGGTATTTAATAAAAAAAAAAGAGAAAGTGAAATAAATGAATAAGAAAACGTAAGGAAGCATATGTCTCTCGGAGTGTAGAAGAGAAATGCGTTTCTTCTTCAATCTACCTTTAAGTCAACAATAGAATCTAGTACGTAGCTAGTCAATGAATATGATGTAATCAAGCAGAGTAGCTGGCCGAATGCAGCACATCCGGGTTCAAAGCATCTTTTGATTTAACGAAGAGAATAGGAAAAGAGAATTGTGCACATAGGAGAGGAGAGGTGTCACACAAAGGACCAAACGCCCCAACTAATAACCAACATACAAACGCACGCACACACTTACGGTCTTTTTCTCGTCTACTTATTAACTGAATAGAGAATGAGAGTGAACGAAGAAGAAGAAGACGAAGGAATAGATGAGGATGATGGTGGTCAGTAGAATAAATATACGATTAAATTGCTTTTTAGTTGATGTTCATTGGTAAAGAAAATGATTATGATTTCCGCATTCAATGACAACAAGTAATATATATATATATACCTTTTTTTCAACATTGATGAATAACAGAAGAAAAAAGGAAATTTCATGGAATGCAGAGATGAATCTTTAAGTGAGTAACCTTTCACATTCTGAGGATATCTAAGTAAAAACTAATCACATTAATTCAATAAATTAACCCACTCCGCCTTGTTTTACAACATATCATGAGAAGTTTAGAGACTAGACATTCATGCTGAGAAGTGTTAATGACAATAATTATACAAAGAATGTTTGGATCATCAGGAAGTATTGCCGGAAAAGTTCAAAGAATCTAGTCTGCTCATTCATATACGCACATACATAGATTACAAGAAAAACAGCTGACCTTGCTTATTCAATCATTTCTGTCTTAATGCGGCGAGACAATGTTCATTACTTGTGATTTCTTCTCAAACATACATAAGGCAAAATAACTCTTCTGTTTAATGATTAATATTTATATACAGATCAACATTCATTATGATCTAACTAACAAACAAACAGCTCATTGCGATCAGTCAGAACTTACTTTGATGTGTAGATACGTCTTTTTCTCATGTTATTGGTGAGCATGATCGATCGAAAATAAGATTTTGCAGTCGTGATGACAGTAATAGAAGAGGACGGACAATCCTATAATAACAATTTATACGTTAAGTAAAAAAAAAAAACAAGGCAAATATTTGAATGTACAAGGCTGGAAGAAAGAAAAAAGACAAACATACATTATGGGAAGACAAAATGACACAGATTATCAAATTGGCTTCTCTCAGTTTTTTCTTCTTCTATGCGCATTGTTTTGTTTCGCTTTAATACAATGTAATAAAATCAATTGGATACGGATACTTACATCATTAAGACAATTTGATTTTCGATCGAACATGGAATAGAGATTTAATGGATAAAATGGTTTAATAAAATTAAAGATATTTGATCTATAATAAAACATCGATGTTTATTTGTGAAATACGAGAAGATCATTATTGACAATGTCGATAAATTTTTGAAGGTTGGTCCTTTTATTTTCAAACACTTATTCGATGGCATTGCCATTAGAAGAATTCATTTAAAAGAAAACAAGGTGAATCGATCATCGATTCAATTCGAAGAGTTGTTTGCCTAACAAAAAAAAAAGAAAAAAAAGAACGCAATTTAATAATTATACAAGCGTTCGTATTTAGTTGTCCTATAAAATACTGATTCTTACATCACACTGATTTCTACTCATCATATGTCATATTAAACAATACCATTCCTTATTTCTAAAAATGTCAATTGTTTTATATGTAGAATCTTTCGGACAGTTAAACCATATAAAACTTCTGCTCAACTCAAATGTCTATCGATGGGATGACCATTTCTCTTCCTCATCATCATTATTATTACGTATACAAGCACAAAAGAAGAATAGATGCGACATGCTAATAAAAATTGAACAATATGTTGCCTCGATGTAGAAAATATTTGTTTGATGAATAAAGAGAATATCACGAACGAAAGTGTCACCTATAATTGTTGTTATTATGTTTGGGATTAAGTCGAACTATGCATAGTTTTTGATCGTATTGATTAACATTTCATAATAACTTGTTATTATTTTTTTCTCTGTTTAATTTCATTTCGGAAAGATGAGAGAGATATAAAGTCTATCGAAGAAAACTTCAATTATGACTCACTGCAAGATCTCAATCATAGACAACATATTTCATGTCATCATTATCACATATTACACTCTGTTGCATCAATGAAACCTTTCTCTTTTTTTTTACTTGTCTATCGATAATAGCATAGACTGTATTCTCCATCTACTGCTTGTCTTCTATTAAATTTCAATCGATTATTATTCTGGTAACAAACCTTTCTTTTTGCATCGATTCAATTCACTTTCTTGACCTGCTGATGAAGTCGACACATTCATGTACAAAATATGTGTAGACATTCATTATCGTTTTTCAATTCGTGTTCAATGTATCATAAAATGAAATAGAATTTTATACAATGTATTATTTCATATATAATGAAGTATAAAAAATATTTTCATTTAAAAATAAAAACAACAATAGACTATAAATTTGAAAATCATTGATAGTTACAGTAAGGCTTTTTTTTCTTTAGTCATCTAGACAGTTGAACCCACCGGTTCGTTTCGACACGATCGATCACTGAACATCACATTGGTTATTTCAACAAAAATTTCTTTTGTCGGTAGACAATTTTCGTTTCCTCTTGACAAGACTGCGCTCAAGCTATTTCTTGAATATTTGAGCGGATTGTTTAAAACGACTTTTTTTATCGGATATCTATTGATGAAATCGATCAATTACTTATTATTTTTCGTAATGATTATACATTTATGAGCGTTACACAATCAGCATATGTCGTAGGTACTTGTTATATGTCACATGAGAATCATTTTTATAAAGAGCTCGAGCTTCACAAATGATCCAGAGAAAAAAAAACATGTAATAAGTGAAGCATATATTAAGATTCCTATACGAAATATTGATCATAAAATAGATAAATTATGTATGAAAATATAGAAGACATTATCAAAAATATCTTCGCCCAAGATCTGTTTTTGAGATAATCATGTAGCTGTTTGCAAGTGAATTATTCATTGATTTAATATTTCTCTTATAAAAATTGAAAACAAATCGTAATAACGTTGAATTCTTCAAAATCATTTGTTATCAAGACGAAACAATTCATTTCAGTTTGTGAATGAATGATCACAGAAAAAAAACTGTCCAACGAACTTATTTTCGTCTACTAATATTAGACAGGCTTATTTGTTAAAGAATACTATGAAATTCATTTGAAGCAATCGAATTTCTTCAATTCAAGAAAAAATAAAAAACATCACTGCATTATCGGAAAATAATCTTTTTTCATAATTTCTCAACAAGGTTTTGTAAAAAATAAAAATTCAATTAATGTGTTAATATAAGAAGTTTGCGAATTCATTTTTTTTTCATTATTCAATGGATTTATTTCGTTGAATACAAAAAAGTTCCTATGAAAGCGCATTGTTTATTCTGTGCTTGGATTAATGATACATCTTTCCTGCTGACTCTTGTCCATAGAAAGGAACAAAAAGAAAAAGAATGAGAAAAATAATTAAATAAGTTACTTAGAAAGTAAAGGTAGAACGAACTTTTATTTTTTTCTAAATGCACTTGACTAAAAATCGATAAAAGAAAATACCTGGAACAAAATTGCGAGAAACTTAAATTAACATGGTTCACTTTGTTAGGCATGAGGAATAGATGATTATAGAAAGGATGCTAATGAAATCCTGCGACAACTTGCTATTGTCGATATTTAAATCTTTTGAAATGAATCATTCGTATCCATGGCTGAATTTGTATAACATTCTTTGAAATAAATATTTTCGTAGTAAAATCAATAGATCATGAAATTTGCATATTGATCTACTGAATTTATTCTTCAGCTTCTTAGCAAAAAGCCTTTTTCACTTCAGCTAGGTCGCATGCTGCTAAAATTTATTTTTAAATAATGCGAGTAGAATTGAATATTAATCAAACTGAAAATACTTTGCAAGCAACTATCATCGATATGGTTTCGTACAAGCTAACATACCAGCAATCGAAAAATTCTATTCATCTTTTGATTAGAATAGGATGACAAGCTTTAAAGTAACCATAGAATTCATCGTTAATAAGTATCACAAATTACGATCATCTTGATAAGCAATAATACTAATTAGGCACGAGTGGAACCGTTTCGATAAGAATTGTGCTCATAATTACTGAGATTTATCTCATTAATGAGTAGCACCCCCTTATAAAGTTTTATGCAATAGAAGAATTAGCTTGCTTCATATTGATATTTATATGGAATTTCGTTCTTCAAATTTTTTTATCGCATAAATCAAAGATATCGTACTTTATTTATGAAAATAAAAAGGTTGGTTATCATTTACCCTAAATCAATCTCTAAAAAAAATCCCTAAATTCAAAAATTCGTTTTTACATTAGTTTCTCCCAGAATCAACGTTAAAACGAATTTTTGAATTTAGGGATTTTTTAGGGATTGATTTAGGGTAAATGATAGTCATTCAATAGAAAGATCTCATTAAACACCATACCTTTCATCACCACAAAATAAAGAACAGTGGAATTTCATCCGTAGCAACGATACCGTATCCGCAGGATGATCAGTAGAACAATAACTGATTTCGCTTCACGCTCTATAGCCTAGTAAATACGTATTTGTTTCTCTTTCCTCAATAACCATATCTGATATAGAAATTACGTTTTTTAGATTTTGATTTCTTGATCTTGGTCTGGATCGTAGAAAAAAAAATGATGTTGAGCCTTTTTATATTATTTTCTTCCTTCCTTGTTACCGATGAGAAACACTTCAATGGAGGAACTATTACTTGGGCTCCCATTGATCCATATGATAATGACACTTCAGTTGGAGTTATTGTCACACAAACTTATTCATGGACATATCCATATGTACAATGTAAAAATAATGTACCGATCACCACTACTGCATTTACTAGTGCCAATGCTAATCTGACTTGTGTTGTTGATTGTTTAAGTGATGGGGGGTATTCAAGTACACCCATTAATATTCTTACCGATTGTACATGGGCTAGTTCATCATTAAAGATGATGACAAGTTCAAGAGCGAAGAATGTTACACTGTCTGCTGATGCTCATTTTTATATAGCTAATAGAGGAAGTGCTTGGACGCCATTGAATGATCCCCCTAAAGCAGCTCTTGAATGGTCCATAGTCACATTTATTGATATTCGCAAACGACCGGATGGATTCATCAATAGCGCACCCGTACCACAGTTTATTTCTCCTCAATATGCGATTGTTAATAGAACAACGGAGATCACTATTCCGGTTTCGGATGCCAATGATGGCGATGACATTCGCTGTCGATGGTCAGTCTATATACCTGGATATCGAAGACGAAAGCGATCGAATGATCAGAACGAGCAAATCAATCATCCTTCTCATCTTCATTCATACAATCAGAGAGCAAGCAAGAAAGAGCTGATTCATACTAGAGAAAAAAGAGCTCCTTGTGGTGCTGGTGGCGGTGGTGGCGGCAGTGCCTGCCTCAATAACTGTACAAACGGTTGTAGTTGTCAATGTAGCACGTGCGCCTCTTCATTATGCACCGGTGCATCATGTACTTTAGCTGCAGGTTGCATGACTGCGACAACTACAGTAGCGACCACCAGCACTCTAGAAACCCTTGGAACATTAAAATCGACATCATCATACCCTATTCGCCAAGCCATTGATGAATGCGGCGATATATGTTATCCTGGTAGTTTGCCCAATGGTACAATCCTTTCAAATTGTACGATCACATTCACTGGCATGAAAGTTGGCATCTGGTATGCAATTGCAATTCAGGTAATCTGATTATCTTTCACATATAATTGAATGCTTTATCATTATCCGGGAATCTCTCAAACTACCTTGCATAATCTGAATGATTCGGTTACACGAGAATGACACTGAATTCTTGTTAAACCAAATATTCGAGTTTTAAATGTTATGTATATTATTTTAAAAAATGTGCAATCGTTTACAACATTCTCCAGAAGTATACAATAACATACAGTGTAGATTTCTTACTCTATAGGTTGAAGACTTTATCGATTCATCAAGCACAATACCAATGAGTTCAGTTCCTGTTCAAATGTTAATTTATGTTCT
Organism: Rotaria magnacalcarata; assembly: GCA_900239745.1. Lineage (NCBI taxonomy): Eukaryota > Metazoa > Rotifera > Eurotatoria > Philodinida > Philodinidae > Rotaria > Rotaria magnacalcarata. The sequence continues at coordinate 26,846 of OENM01001180.1, read as the reverse complement.
ACCAACACCAGTCTGCTCAATCAAGCCTATCATGTTGCCTCTAACTGGCTGCCTCGAAGTACAAGTTGGTGTCTCAGTTAGCTTCAATATCTCCGCAATGAATTTATGTAATTTTACTGTCGCTAACATTACAGACATTGCTGCTTCAACTAATATTAATGGTATGACTGGTAGTAATCTCACAAGCTCAACAACGAACTCATCGATTTCATACGTAACCTATACCTGGATACCACAGAGCAATCAAATTGGATCTCAGAAACTATGTTTCATTGCATTCACAAGGTAGAATTTATCTACGTTCACTTTTCATAATTTGAATTATTTTTTGTTTCTTGTTAATAAGTGAAAATCTACAATCATCTCAATATTGTGTGCAATTTACTGTAAAAAATTCATCCGATATTTGCGTTACAACGACGACTTCCACAACAGCCACATCCACGACAACATCCACAAAAACCACGACGACCACTGCAACGACATCGACAAGTACCACTACAACGACAACGGCAACTACCAGTACGATATCAAAAACAACTACGACGACTAGTACTTCTTCGACATCTGCTACGTCTACCACTTCCACCACGTCGACAACAGCCCCGACTTCGACAAGCTCGACATCGTCCTCAACGTCTACGACTTCAATGACAACGACAGCATCTTCATCCTCACAAATATCCACCTTGCGATCGACGGATGACTCTTCTCTTTTTGTTGGACTTGGCATAGGTCTTGGTCTTCCACTAATACTCGCTATTGGTATAACGGCTGTTTGTCTTTGTTGCCGATGGTGTCCAGGAGCGTTCTGGTACGTGAATGCATGCTTGATTTTTGCTTTATGAATCAAACTCTTTTCGTTTTTCATAGGAGAAGATTGCGTGAAAGGTTTTGGCGAGAGAACCCGACTCATTGTGAAGAATGCGTGAAAGAATACAATGGCCAATCGCATGAGAACGCTCATAAGACGTCGGGTCAAGATTCAACAAACTATCGACGACAGTATATCAATGATAAGCCGCGAACACCAGCTGTGGATTATTTTCGTCAAGATTCGCTTCTCTCTAGTTCATTGTCATCGTTTGAGACACAATCAATGACAATGACACGTACTACTTTCATGTCATCACCCTCCATCAATATCATGCCAAGTGAGAATATAACTGGAAGATTGAATGACCCCAGTCAGCTATCCTCAACTGGGTCTGGTGGATCAATGCTTGTACGAGCTTATGTGGCTCAACACAGACAAAAGATAGATTTTCCTAGTGATTTACATTTTTCATAGACAACTATTTCGACTTCGCTCTTGATAAACAGTATTAACTTTGAGAAAAATCATCTACACAAGCACTTTTTCTAATAATTAACATTCAGTTTATCCACAAATAATCCCACTATTCTGAAGTTTTTGGGCGTGGATGCGACGGAGGAAAAGGTTCACACTGCCAGTATAACGAGAAGCAGAGTTAGAAAGAAATTCTGTTTATCGTTTGCGTTTCGCTTATACACTATCAATACTATTCGATAAGATAAGTATCATTTGCGTTAGGTCGAGTGACATTATAGATATGTTTTACGAGTAATAAAACTCATGTTGGAAAAGATTAAAAAGCAAGGTGTATGTGAAAATGGCTTTTTGCGTTCAATATCATTTTCATTGTCAATAAAGATTAATCGAACACGAATGAGCTGTAGTCGCCATCATGTTACAAGATGTGAATGGCAAAGAAAATTCTCATAACTTAATTCTAGATCATTTTAACAACTATGACGGGTATAAAATGTAATAGATGCCGCCACGTTATCAACCGAACGCAAGCAGCTACACAAATTGGAATGAAGTTTATAAACGATCTGGTAGCAGTTCAGTATGGAGCAGTTGTTGCAGGTGTGAATACTATTGATTCAATACTGACAGCTGCCGCAATTGAAGTCGGCATTGTACGTCCAATGTTTGGAAATATAAAATTTTTCTCACCAAACTAATATAGAAACGATACATCTTAAAAGAGTTTTTAAGTATTCTTCGAATGTTTTACAGGGGTATCTATTTAAATACAGTTCCTTTTCACGCAATCAAACAAACTAAATAAAAATAAATGATTATTTTAAGTAAAAGCTTTTATTGCTGTTTGTTACATACACGTATGCGTATGTATATCATCTTTGCCAAGCGTAACGCTGTGAAATTTTTGACACACCTTTTTCATCATCTCGAAAATTTTGGTAGTTACCCATGTCCTCCAAAAAAAAGATAATACCGACGAATTTCTCACGATTAATCGGGCTGCTAAATCGCGCTAAAGTCTCGAGCTTGTAAAGAGGGTTTTTCGTTGCGTGAATCTGTGACATAAGAAGACCCTTTTATTCAGGACCGATAATAAACTGCAATTTCTTGTGCAACTACTTCTTCAAATTGGACACTTCTAGAACTAGTTTTGTAGCGCTTTAATTGGGTTTTAAAGCGGCAAAACCGTTTTGCCTAAATTATTTTTGCTTAGCACCACCTTATAGGATAGAAGTCCAATGACCTTTTATTTTGTTTTGAAACATACACTTGAAAGTGAGCTTCTATTGGCACCCACTTTTTTCATCTCCTGCAAAAAAATTTTAAAAAGATCTTCTCAAGAAAAAGTTCACTGACTCTATAGGAGACACACAAAAATTCGACTTTCCCTTTATATATCCAAAAGTGCTCCAAAGTGAAAAGCTTGAAGGGAACTAGGAGGAGAGATAGATCGACGATTCTTTTACGCTTTTCAAAGAAGTTAAAAAATTTTTAAGAAGGTTTCTTAAAACACTTTGTAAATGATCAGGGAAACGATGGGAATTTTAGAAGATTGGATGTGGGTGCGGGTATGGTTGAGTAATACAGATGAAGAAAAGTCTCGAACATCCTCAAGATATAAATATACTCTTGTAAAAGAACATCAAAATGATTTTAATAAAGTAATAGTTGTGCACTGCAGTTCTCTCAGAAAAATAGGAAAATACAATTGTTCATATAAAAAAGAAGAGACAAGAATGAATATGGATACTTGAAAATAATGTAATATATAGTAAGAATTTCTCATAGTCTATCCAAAATAACATCATTGATCAATGTTCACTATGGTTAAACTGGCGCCAGTCGACGTAGACGTTGTTCGTATCGGACTCTTTGTGCAGTAATATTTGGGTTGAAGGTTTTGGCCAAGTAAGTATAAAACGCAAACATTGATATGATATGGACTAAGAGCATAGCTAAATGTCCAATAGCATTAAACACTGCAACTGGATTTCGACAAATGTCTTCCTTAAATAGAGAACAAACACAGCTGTAAAAAAAGCGAGTGACTTGAATTTGCACATGACATACAAAATCCTTTGGTGTAAAAACTGATATCTCTGTAGGGGTGCTTGTTGTGGGGCTTGTTGTAGTAGTCGTAGTTGTACCTTTGAGCACAGTATCAAGTAAGTTATTCACTCTACTAGAAGATTTTCTTTTTCTCACTTGTGGTTACAGTTGATGCTGTCGTAGTGGTTGTAGTTGCGATCATAATAGTAGTCGTAACTTGAATGCCGGTCGTTGTCAGCTGAAGTTTGGTATCATTCAAGTAAAGCATATCTACTTAACGGAGAAACTCGTGGTCACTTACCAATGTGTTAACAGTCGATGTTGATACGGGTCGTGATGTGACTGTGTGTGTCGTAGGTGCTGCGGTGGTTGTTGACGTTGTACTTGAAAGTCCTGGGTCCCATATATTAAAACGCCAGAAAAATGGATCAGTTATTTTAATTGATTCGGGACCTATATTTCAAGAAAGAATTCGACATGAACTAGTTGAACCTCTCGCTACTTATCCATCACGTACCGCAAAATTCAGTGCCACTTGAAAAACCTTCATCCATAGTAATATAGTACGTATGCCCGTACGTCCATATATAATTTGTGACTAATATCGTAATTGTATTACCACTATATAGAATATTTGGAGACCACCCAGCATCATATTGAATGACCGTAGAGTTTGTGGCTGCATCATTAAAGTAAATATTCGTGCCATTTAAAGATGGACGGTTTACCGTCTTGGATGCTAAAAGAAACATATTATAGACTTATTGAGTCAAGGTCTATGATCTAGGTATAGATATATACCTTGAATAGAGAAGAGTGATTGATTAGCAAACACAGTTCCAAGCGGGCTCGCTGATCCTTGTACTATCACTGGTCTATTTAAATCTGGCGAGTCCACGCCAACGACAAATGTTATACACCATTGATCAGATTGTTGATTCAGTGTGTCAATAGCAGCAGCACAGAAACCTTGTGGACCGGTCTGCTGTGCGGTGGGAACCCATGACAAGATCATGGTGTACGTATCTATGAATCGTTCAACTTTAAAAGCAATTATCCTGAGAATTGAGAGAGTCTCTCACTAGCTGTCGAATCATGAGTAATTGCACTCATGGTTAGACCAGTTGGTGATGAGGTTGTAAAGCGTATTATGCCTGCTGTAATACATCCAGGCTGTGCTACGACGCTTTCTGATACAGTCGAATTTATTGGCTGACCAATACATGCTATAGTTTGAAAAAAAACAAATAAGCTTTAATGTGAAAAATCACACGGGAAAATACACATTTAAGTAAGTTACCTCGATTTGGGCGTAAGCCGATAATAACTGGTCGTACAGAGCAGGAACCAGGCGCAGCGACAGCATAGAATAGAAATTGAATAGGAACACTACTCATTGGTGTTGTAGCAGAGCTGCTATAAAAGTCTTCGATTTGTAATGCAACGGCAAAATATTGGCCAGTTTCCGATGCTGCCAGAGTAAACACTATTGTACAATTAGAGCCGAATAGAACTGCGCCTGGAATCGCCTGATTTGGCGTTTGACATACACCTGCACTTCCACATTCATCGATATATTGAACAGGATTGCTACTGGCTGCAGACACAGTGGCCGGATTACCAGCGGAAATGCCTCCGGTAGCCCAGCGACACACTAGTACGTCACCAGCATCGGCATCAGCCATCTAAATTTAATTTTAACGAAAAACCAAACACATATTCTTTCACATAACTTATTCCACTACTTTTAATCATCTCACCTGAACGACATGGACATGCTGAACACTGACTGTTTTATATATAACTGGAAGAGTAGTCGTGACAGGACTTGTATTTATTTTTCCATCTGGTCTGACATAAGCATACAATAAATTCATTACTGACCAATATCCTTGACCGTAATTAAAAGCTAATGCTAACCATGCAAAATTATAGAAACCAACTGATCGACTTGTTCCCAATGTCAATGTAACCGTGTCGTAACGTTCACCAGAACTATAGTCAATAACGGCATCATAATCCGTGCAGTAAATATCTGTTGTTATTGCTGGCCAACCGCTACAGGTACCGTACCAACACGCTAGTGGAGATCCCGTGACAGCCATTAAACCGGCAAGCGTAGGACAATTTGTTGCTGCATTTGCACTTTTTCTCCAGGAATACCGTTGGTAGATAAGAAATTGGGCAGTAGGCCCACTTGGAGTAGTGTTAAGTGCACGCCTGTATAGATAATAGAAAGAAAAACTTATCGATATTTCACATCTAGAAGTTGGGTGTGGGTGTGGATGTGTTAGAACAATTCTATCACCCACACCCAAGACTAGTGGCGAAGTCAGAGAGTGGATCAACTCTCCTTTCCAGTCATGAGTCCGGATTCCGCTACTAACTCAAACTTTAGCTTCATAATTCTGTTTCCAAGTTTTAAACCATTTGGAGTTTGTAGGACGCAAAAATTCTGTTTCATTGCTATGAAATACGTGTTAGATAGAACGATACATTGCAAACAAAAGTACAATGGTGAAAAACCTCCATTGAACTGTAAAATTTTGCTTTTACAAAAAAAAGAGAAAATCCATTCTTCAAGCAGTCTCATGTGCTCTGTAACGTGTCCGAGCCCAAACTAGAACTCAATCGTTGAGCATGGAAGGGTTCAGAGAACGAACCGAACCAACTTTTTCTAATTCGACTTTGTATCAGTTCAGTTCGAACGAAAAAGAAAAAATGTT
>OENM01001180.1:0-20714 GCA_900239745.1 Rotaria magnacalcarata | reverse complement strand
AGATTCACATCTAGATTGTTCAGGTATTCGTATGCATTTCTGCTCCAGTATATTAAGAGTAAAAGTTGATGAGATCATTTTCTAACATACTCCTTATGTATGCGTCATAGTACGTTTTAATAGTACTAGACATATTTCTCGTATGTGTCGCATTCACACCGTTTCTCATTAACTGTTAAAAATCAACTCAACTTTCGCCAGTTATTGGCGAAGAGCGGCGATTTCTATGAAAAAGGTTAATGTAGAGGGCATATTAGACGACAAAAAAGTTGGAAAAAACGTTAGCCAGAGAACCACACACATACCAGCTGATAATGCCACCACGGAAATGTGATGCATCGATAAAAATAAAGCAGCAGAGCAGCAATATAAATAGTGTTGATTTCATTTCTTTTGATCAATTTAATACCAATCTGAAAGCCTTTAATGTCACTGTTTATATACTTCTTTTTTCTTTCTTTTTCGTCGATTCGTTTAGCAACTTTTCTCACTTATTTAAAAACCCCATTTGAAAGGATTCCATAATTGATGTTGCATCGTAACGCTAGACTACAGTTTGCCACACACATTCGTCGAAGATTGTGTTGATGTTGATAACTCATTAGCATTTTGCCTGGAAGTCGTCAGGCAAACATTTTTTCTACCCCAGCTGATTACACCATGATGCACATGAGAGTTCTGGTGCCTGTAATGGTGCTTGAGTGGGGACGAAAACAAGATGCAAACGCACACCCTCACGATATATAGCTTTCTAAGACTTCATTCGAAACGACATGAAGCAAACCTTTCTAGACTTCGCATATTTTACTTCATTAAGCGTCTAGGGGTATGACAGTTCAGTTTTAATTCCGATCAAAAGAGTTGTTCGAACAGTTCTTTCGCTCATTTGATCTGAACTTGGACCTGAGAACTGCTATACCCCTATAAATGTTATTCTTCATACAGGCTAGACGATTTTTTCTGTCAAAATAACGCTATATTTTCGTATAAATGCGAAACTATAATTATTGGTAAACTGTGCTTGCAAATAAAGAATCCAATTTTTGCATTGCATAACGTAAGAATTCAATACCCAGTTCCCTTCTACTAAAAGGCCTTCACCCCTTTTCATTTATTTACTTGTTTTGATCTGAATTTTTTTCTTTTTTTGCTATTTATTATTATTGACTTTATTGGAAAAAAAAAGAAAAATAAGTTATAAAATGTAACACTAATAAAAAAGTGATTCAACTAGTTTTAACACCTGTCAAATGTGTAGCACCGATAACATTTATATTTTGAATATCGAGCTCGTGCTGATTTGATAGAACTGACATAAAATTGAAATTTACAGGTATTGATACCGGATGACATTGAGGTTGTTCATTTGCGAAGCAAGTTTGAGATCGAATAGCATAATTATTAAATTCATTTATAACAATCGATGAATCAATATGCATCGGAATATAATGTGTTCCAGATGGATGTAAGACAAATGTTGGCACTTTTGCTTGTTTGATTGAATTATTCTCATCATCTTGAATTTTAGTTCTCTCACATAAAGAAAATCGGTTGTCATTCAATTTATCACAGTATGTTTTTGGTGGTTTTAATTCGTTCTTTTTATCAGATATAGCTAAAATATTTAAAAAAAAGTGTGATTTGGAATTTCCATTAGATTTTTTGTTTTAATTTTAATTACGAATCTCACCCATTAAATCTTTTAATTCAACTTCTTTCTGTTGAATATATTGAAATATCTCAGCGTGAAGTTGTTTATCATTGCTCTGTTTTTCTATGTATTCATACATATCACCAATACCATTATAATATCCAGTTCGATAGATATCAACTTTCGAATTGATCTTTTTTTCTATTTCGAATGGTTTACCTGAACAAAAGTATAACGAAAAGTAAGAAAAGAAAATTTGTTTTTCAATTTACATGATTTTGAATTTGATGATAATAAACAACGAATATATTTAATGGCCATTTCAATAATTTCTGTTTTTTCAATACGTCTTTGATTCTAACAAAGGAAGCGCGTTCAAATCGATAATAGAAACAGGAATAAATTCATACTTTAGGTTTTTTATGAGGTATTAAATTCAATAAAACGTCAAGGCTACGATTCATTCGATCGCGGCGTCGTTTTTCAATCAATCGATGAGATTTTGAATTCTGAATCAAAAACACATACTCATGTATTTTTTAGTGGCGTCTCACGCTGTTTTATAATTTACTTTAACTGTTATTTGTTGCCATGGTCGATTGATGTTATGTTCGTCATCTGTTCTGCCAGGTTTTCGATATCTACATTAAATAAGTAAAAGTAAATGTTAATTAATCAGTTTTTTTTTATACTTTGATTGACTATTGGAATCTTCGTCAAATAAATCACTATCAAATTCATCGTCAATAACGATTTCCAATGTCTCTGGTGATAAAAGTTCATCTGATAAGTTTTTATTCGTCGCGGTGAATTTTCGTGAAGGCATCGTCTGAAAATAAAACATTAATTTGTCCTTTGAAAAGACATAATATGAAGAGTATGTATGTTTCTCAAATTTTTCTTGTATTCTGTATATTGTCGTTTGTCATTCATTCTACTTTATAAAGCCATTCTCTATTTCGTCTACTACTACTACTACGACTACTACTCCCTCTGATGTATTTAATCTATAAAAAAGAGATTACTTATGTTTGCTTTGAGTTTGACTTCATCTATTTAAAATAGTCTCGTCTTTTATTACAATCATCAGAAGTGAAAAAGTTCCCTTTTGTTTTAATTTCTTTGCTGAGTAATATGTAGTTTTTTTTTCTGAGAGGATGTAGGCAGCCTATGGTTTTTCTTTCTTTCAATATAGAAAGATGAATCTATATAAAAACATCAGACATTTTATGTTTGTAAGGAGCGAAAAATTGAGGCGCATGGGAAGTTTCTCTTTGAAAGTTGACCGGCTTTCTTGTTGCAATGACGAGTAGATACTTGAGTGACTGAAGCGCATGCTAAACTTGAAAAGAAAAAGAAATCGATTACACGCATATTCTATCGTTTTCCTCACTTCGTTCTTCTGTTGATGTACGACTAGACGGCAACAATCTGTTTTTCTTTGCGTTCTGAGCTATACTTCAAAAATTTTCACTTCATAGAAATTCAGAATCATACAGTCCATCGTATTTGTTGTATTCTAAAAGTAGCGTGAATAATAATAAAAACTGGCTAAAACAATTTTTAGTTACTTACATATGTTAGCGCATTATTATTCGTAAGGCCACAATTCAAATAATGATAGATTAAGACGTAGAAGAGCTTCATATTCATTCGAAAAGCCTCCGAATCATTTTGACATTGATTTGAATGATTAATTTAACATTTATGGTTTCAAAATTGAAAATTGTTTTTCTTCTGTAGGTTGAACAATTCAAAAACGTTCCGTGTTCTCTTAGGATTTTTTGATGGATAATCAAACAATATATTTGAAAATCCATTAATAACAGTGCACGATTGAAAAGACTGTTTTTTTTTGGTAACGCAATCGCAGAATTTCTATGAATCCTTATGTAAAAGAAGCAAAATTTTGATCATAATGCACGTTTATGAATCTCACCCGAAGCTCCAGTATTGACTGAATTCGACGTTTCATTCTACTAATTATTTCTAAATCAATCAATATGTATTCGTAGATGATTAAAAAACAAAACAATTCATCTGAATCCGTTTTAATCATATAGAAGTTTACATAAAAGTAAACTTTAGTGAATACCTTTCGAGAATATTCATCGAACTGAGTTTCATGTAGTTTCGAATGAAGAATACTTCATACTGCAATTGTTGATGAACAAACTGTAATAGCAAACAAGGCAATCCTATTTTTCAAAAGATTATCAAGTGCAATCTACAACTTTCATGATAGAGGAATACGATGTCCTTATCGTACTTTTTCTTTGGCCAGTAAAAGGAACGATGGTGCAATGAATTACGACAGGAGAGTTTTTTGTGCCTCTCTTTTTTTTCTTTCTTTCAAGAAACTGGTGCGACACAATATTTCTTTTTTTCTATTCATTTTACCTGGTTTTTAAATTTTTATAATAAATGCTAAGTCAGTCGGATGAATAACAACTTGACTCAACAAATTTATTCGGGGAAACAATCAATTCAACCTCAGACAATGGTAGTCAGAATTATTCAGTAAGGAAGATGAAAATGTCATATGTCGGTAGCCACGTAAAGGCTGAATACACAACTAATGTCGAAGTTAAACTTGAAACAACATTAGGCAAGAAGCCCGATAAATGAACAATGGTAAACAATATGTGACCTGACAATTTAAGCAAATGATAGAGCAATGAGCTCAATTTTTTTTTGTTTCTCTGTTAGTACATCATACAACCTGTTTTTATAATACTTTAATATCACAACTACACGATTTCGTTCTTGCAAATCAACTAGAGTGTCTTGGTTTTCAGCAGAATGCTGCTGTGATTTTTCTTTTTGGAAATGAGATATTCCAAAATTCATACATCACTCTATGACTAATGTTTAAACATGGAATATTCTCATACTTAATTTAGGATCAAAAAAAAGCAATGTCACAATCAGGGGCGGCGGAGCGTCATTAAGCCAGGTGAGGCTCATAACATTTTTTTCTGCCGTGGAATGTTATGAAAGCATCAAGCAGAAAATAAGTCCTCTTTTTATTGAACTTCAGTAAAAATAAAAATGGTCAGCATAAAAAAAGAAGATTGAAAAATACCAAAAAATACTTTTCTTTGCTTCTGCTTTGATGCAAGAATAAAAAAATAGCAATATTCAGTACAAAAGCTAGTGAGGCTGAGCCTCGTCTTGTGAAACCTAGGTGAGGCTCAAGTCTCATGGGTCTCAGTGGCTCCGCCGCCACTGGTCATAATATTTATCCATTTTATTAATTGAAGATATGTAATTACATTGAACTATGTTATTCGCATAATTCTTTACATTTTGATCTGTTTCATCTATAGATATAGTCGTAAACTTTTTTAATGAGCTTATGGGAATTATCATTTTCGACTGTGGGAACTCAGCAATAAAATCCTAATTAATGCGGTATTAGACAGTAAATAACACTGTAAAACACATTCTTACCATATGATTCCACAATATACGGCAATTTTCTAAAGGCCTGTAATCGCAGCAGCCCTCCGAACAAATATACGATCCTAATCTCTCCTACAAAACTTTCTAGATATCTAAAAACCACTGCAGCAGCATTGTAGATGATTTGATAGAGTGTTTTTCTTGTACATGAATCTAATCAGCTAAATAAAAATATCGTCGAGTTGTGAAAAATAATTGCATAGAAATTTTTTCTGCACAAATAAAAAGAACTAATTCGTGTTCAATTTTTTTTCAACTGTTTTACACGCGCATGCCATACACATGGTACAAAATTACATTGAATAAAGATCGCAAAAAAGGAAACTTCTTGTGGGATTTGAATGTTACGCTTTCTTTATTGAATATAGTAGTTCACAAAAAAGATTGGTTACCATAAGAAGACTAAAGATGATATCTTCAATTCTTTGCCGATATAATTTAAGTTTTTAAAAATCTCCGTTGAATGATACAAAAAGGCAATTCGATTAACTTTTGGCGAAAGATGAAAAAAAGAATGGAATGTGAATTTCAATTCGCACTTGTAAAACTGAGGGAAAAAGGAATCCCAAAAGATTACTATTTGAATAGTTATGCTAGACTGCGCTCTTTATTTTTAAGATGAGTCGAACCGTTTCCGTAGAAATACAGACAGACACTCGTAAGTTGAAAATCTAGATAAATTAAAAATCGAAGTAGATAAAGATATATTTACAACTGCAACAACGTGCTTTTTTCGATTAAAAACAAAAATCCAATCCTACTAGTTTATACAATTTTTTATAAGTATTCTATAGAAGTGAAAGAAAATTTATTTATTTTTCGTTAAACGGTGGGTTATAGACGTTGTTTTAGAAACAATCAAAGTCATGCAAACATTAAAAAAATGTCGGTTGTTATATGCTAATATATGCAATTATACTGATTCCTGTAAATTATTGGTGATAAAGTGTCGATAGGCTAACATTGAATTTCAGTATTAATATCTCTATCACCAGCATCGTCATCATCGTGATTCTTAGCCCCATCTTGAGCTTGTTTAATTATGCGAAACTATAAATAGAAGAATAAAATATTCAAAAAATAAAAATGTGATTATTTTTCTACATACTGCAGCGCTAAATTCAAAAGGACTTTCTGAAGAACTTGCAACACTCTCTTGCAGTTTCATATTAGTAGATTTTTCTCTTCCTCTAAGATTGCTATTGGAATGCTCAAGAGCCGTGGCAAATTCAATATCATTTTCAATATCGTGATATTCCTGTATGATGACGTTTACCAATTGTTCACCAATATTAAGAATTTTTCTTAAATCCAATTGAACGGATGCACTAATAGGCTCGTTTTTAACAATTCTATATGTATCATGATCTTGAAATCGATTAGTATTATGTAATTCATGTTCGAAGACATATTTACACATAGAATCTGGAATACAAATTTCATTTCCAACCAGATAAATTCGAATTGGACAAATTCCTGTCACATAGTTACAGAGAATATTTGCATCTTCACTGTTATAAAAATCACTGTTTATATACGAAGGTAAATAATCATGAATTGTACAAACTGACGGTTCGTATTCACCACAAAGACGGTAGCCTACGATAAAAATACATAATTTATTATGAAAATTTTATAGTTCAAATTCTTTCATACATGATTCTAAGAGACGTTGTTGATAGTCGTATGTATTACTATCCGTTGTATTCAATGGAATAATTAATACGTGACACGCTTGTATCTATAAATGATTTTTATCGATAACCTAAATCAAATTTAACGAAACAAACAGTACCTGTTGACTTGTGAAGCGTTGTTGCTTTAAAAAGTTTGCCCGGACTTTTAAAGCCAGCCCAGCATGGATTTCATTTGATGCCAGAAATGCTTTCGAGCAATCCTCGAAAAATCGAATAGCACATAATTTGATTCTGTATGAAATCAGTTCTTTGTAAACTGGAAACACATTAGCGCCATCGAATCTTATATTAGAATTGGGTTTCACACATATAAATATCGCTAATACACGGTGATGTCTTTTTAAGTAATCCATGTCCACATCTGAAAATTGATCGTTCAGATCCAATAATAGAATAAAAGACCATAATTTCGAGTGAGTGCTAACATGAGCATTCAGTTCATCCAGATTATAAAGAGTTTGATGGTCGACACCACTGAGGTTTAATAGGATAGGCTGAACATTTTTGGGTGAACGTAATTCCGCAATTTGAAGTTTACTAAACATGTCTAATGAATACTTCTACAAGAAAATTAGTTGGTAAAAGTATATTGGCCAAGTAATATTGAAGTGTTTTCCGAGAGAAAGAAAAAAATAATTGGCGTGACTCATTCATACGAATTGGAAAAATAATTTATAATTTTTGTCTTATTAAAATACAATCGATCGTATCTTTAGATGTGATGGCTATCTTGTGTAAATCGAAATGCAATTTTTTTTATTCATTTTATTTTTGAAACGTTTTAAAAGCCTTGTTTTTTCAGATCAACACGTGATGCCAGTTTACTTGCAGCCTATTTAGTAAAGAAAAGCTCAACAGAATGTGTTCTTTTGTGTCAATATAATAGCTCGGTACGTTTACCCAGCAACTCCTGAAAAATAGTCAAAAGCGAATTTGCAAGCAACTATCTACATTCAATGTAATTTCGCTTCGAGAAATCAAAAAGATAAAATGGAACATTTTATTAATTTATGACTGTTTCTTTAACTGAATTGAAAAAGAGAAAAGCAAATATTGTAACTTGTGTACAATTAGAATTTGAGCAAAATTATTTTTCTCGTTATTTTGTATTGAAAAAAATGTCACTTGATAGGGGTGGCACTAACTTTAAATTGACCGTAAAGTGCAGAGTTTAAAGTCGCGCTTAAATGCTTCTTTTTGGCGTTTTATCTGTTGCAGAGAGTCTCATAAGCATGACTAAATACGTCAGTACAGTAAAAAGTATTAAAAAGAAGCGCTTATAGGCGACTTAAAACAACTTTAAACCTTACGGTTAGAGTAAAGTTAAAGTGCCACCCCTACACTTGATTCGTTTATTTGTGTTTACTGCAGAAAAAATACTCCGAACAAGAAAATAAAAATCGTCATATATTGTCACGCGTTTTTGTTTCTCTACAATATTAGAAGAGCATAAATTTAGGCTTTTTTATTCAAAGATTTTTTATTCAAAGATTTTGCTAAAGAAAATTTCAAATGTCAATGGCACAGATCTTGTTCCTTTTCACTATTATTTTCGAATACTCTGAAATACGCTACGATATTCTGACAATAAGGCTAGAAACACGAGCAAAATAGACATTTTTTCTCTTCTTCCTATTAAATGTGAAACAAACATAAACAGACTAATTTTTTTATACCTTCAAAATGAATATTTTAAATATTATATTTAAAAAATACTTGATAACTAAAACAGTACGAATCATTGTTATGTTTGTAGATACAAATATATGGTTTTTTTTGTACATCCCATCATCTGTGAGGAAAAAATCTCTCAAGTTAAATGTTCACTTACCGCAACAATATGATTATATGCAAACGCAATTGATTATGTTTTGAGGTTGTAATAGCAAAAGCAATCAGAATATTTTCAATTTTAAACGAATGACTCATCCCAATTTCTCTCCTTTGCGTTAAAAAACGATTATGATGTGACATAAAAGATGAACGAACGAAGGATATTTTTGATGATTCACCATGCTTGATCATCAGATTGATAACATATTACTACAACTCGAAACAGTAATGAAAGAATATTATGTATGCTCATGATTTGAAAAAGACACTAAAAACAACGCTAAAGGTTATGGAATAGCTTATGGATAAAAATTAAGGATAGATATAGAAAAAATTAAGTATCAAAATTCTTTATTTAGTAATTCATTCATTCTTATTAAAACTATATCGAAAATATCGATGTTATCTTTTATTGAGATCATATGAAACTATATAGTCATTTTGAAAGTACTAAATCGAATGAAATAAAAAAAACTACTAGTTAAAACCTATAGTGATCATTCTATTTAAACTTTCTTATTCATCTCTGATGTGATGGTTTTACACGAAAAAGATAGCACAACATATTCAGCAGTATGCTATCGTATTTATATGGATGTACAGTGATAATCATTATAAATAGAATACCTTTTAACTGCGTCATGTCAGGTTGGATAAAATCTGAAGTAGCAAAGTGATCGATAAAGTAAGATAAACATAAGTCGATATTTCTGTTCAAATACTTATGATGGCGAAGGTATACCGTGACCTAATTAATTTAAAATACCCATATTTACAATTTAAGGAATTGAGAATAACATTCTGAAAATGATAATTTTAAAATTTAAATAGCTTTATTTCATTGAATACTTACATAACTATCACTATTGCCTTATTGTTTTGAGCAACCATACCCAGTCAGATGAGCGTTGAAAAAACGCCGGTTTTTTCAACGCTTATCTGACTGGGACATGTTGACTTGCTGCATTATTATCGATCGAGATAACATCAAGCGATTGATTATTGCTGATTTTTACATAAAAATGAGCATCAAAGAAGTGAAAACGTTGATTAATTACATGATTATCAAAAATTCACGTGGTTAACAAGCCGACAAAAAGTAAGCATCATTTTTGTGATTTCAGCTTGAAATATTATTTTTCTGCTATTAAGAAATTGAACACACGTTTTGTCTGGATTCCATTATTGTTCCCAGTTCAGTCACATTTTGCTCTTTTCAATGCGGTGACCGTAAACATACAGCAGTTTTGGGCAATGATTGGCAAAGATTGTGCAATGGTTCCTTTATATCCATAGCAACATGATGATTTCGAATATAACCCCCACTTTTTGCCCAATAACACTACTTGGAAACAGTACAAACAGATAGAGAATTTAATTCTGCATCTAATACACTTCATTAGAAAGCTAACACAAGTCGTAAAGTGAATCCAGACAAGAAATGCATAATACTAGTTATTGTTACACAAGGAATAAACTAGTATTTCGCGAACAAATGGTATTCTTTTGCCCGATGACACGCCTTGAAACTAGTACCATTCAATAGAGCATAAAATTTTACACCTAACACAAGTGCTTAGAGAGTTAACTCAAGTGAGAAAGCGAATTGGGACAAGAAATACTGGAATCTGGTGCTACTTTACTTTCGTTCCTGTTATATTGTGTGTCGCAGCACATACTAGAGATGTGCTTCAATATAAATTTTAAAAATCTTCTATTATAAATATTTAGACATAGATTGTTAGCTTAATTTTTTAGAATTATTTTTAATTTTAGATCGACTAGTTGAAACTATTGTGTTGAATTTTACTTGCAAAAATTCCAACAAATTTAAGATTGATGGTAAAAAGTATGAATTTCTCGTAGAAATGTTTTTTTTTTCAGATATGTTTGTCTGATTATGAACAACATTACAGCTTTGCAAAGTCTATAATCATATTTTTCTATTCATTGTGCGTTTCCATATAAGTATAGAAACATGTGCACATTTTTCATGTAAATTAATTGAAATACTTTTTTGAGTAATGCTGAAATTTAATGAGTATAAATTAAAATTTTTTTTCGATTTCTTAAAATTAATTAGTATATCGTAATTTTTTATTTTATGTAAAAACGCTAGATTTTGTCGAAACCTCGTAATTACTATTCGAAGAACTATGTTTATTAAAAAATTAAAATTTAGAAACGTTTGAAGCCAACGAATTTTTTCATAAAAATATTTTAAATAAAATAAAATAAACAGGAGTAAACGTAAGAGATAGAGCTCGAACAGGATCTGTCGTGTAGTCAAGAAAGAACGAAGAGGAATCCATCATACACGAGCGGATGTCGCTTACGCATGCATTCCAATGTCAGACGGAAAGATTTGGGTGGTATCAGTTTGCATATTCTGTTTCCCCATTGGAGTGTATAAGAACGAGTATATTTCTTCCACATTGTTGTTATGTTATTATTTCATATATATCTAGAAACTGCAATAAAAACATGTTAAGGAGCATCTATAGAGAAACGTACAATTTCACAGTTCTAACGTTTAAACTAGTAGTATTGAACATATTTCGAACTCGTTCTTTCATTAAATTATGATTTTTGCAGCTACTTTTAGATGATCTATTGAAAATGTTGTTCATAACGAGTATTTGAACTTTCATACTCTCTTAAACGATGGAGAATGTGAGAACGTACCACTATAAACCGCGGTTTTGGAATTTTTTTCTCCATGGGTAATACACTGTATAATAGTTGAAATATTGTCGGTGTCGCTAAAGTAGAGTTGGAGTAAATTTTGTTTCTCGTTTATTTATATATTCGTGATCAGCTTTTCAAGCTCTATCAAACCATATATGAATAAACGAAAAACAAAATTTACTCCAACTCTGCTCTAGCGGCACCCTACAATGAAATTTGATGAGTTAATTCGAGTAGAGGTGTCAGCCGTCAGCCGATTTTCGCTGAAGCCGACGGCTGGTAGCCGGCGTTTTTGCTAGAGCCGACGTATTTTCTAACTGACGGCTGACACCTCTAAATTCGAGATGCTCTAGAAACTAAAAAGAACAAAAAATAATAAATTCCGTGAAAAATGTTTTCGCTGTTAAAAATTGATCTTTCGAGCAAACTGAATTTTGAAAGACTTGGTGGCAAAAAATCTAGTGATATCCAAAATTAGCCTAGTTGGTTACTTGAATTTCTCTGATTATTTTCTCAAAAGACAAGTGAAAATTTAGTGAGTTTTTCTCATCAATTATACTTTATATTAATTTCGTCATCAAATGAATTTTTCTAAATTGAGTCCTCTGAGCAAAAAAATGTTCTTTTAGTTCATAGAAAATGTCTTTGATGTGAAAAAATAGGATATTTAAGGTCGTCATATAAGCATTTCTCATATATAAGATCAATTAACTAATGTTTCGTTTGCTTATCAAAAAGAAATTTCGAAATTCAACTAGGATTTATTTCTTTAAGCAAATTATCACTGTGTATATTTTCTTCGGATCATAACAACACAATCTCAAGTGAAGCAAAACAAAATAGGTAAACGATTCAAAGAGAAAAAAACTCATACGGTAACGAGTTCATACACTCTAAAACCATTGGTTTATTACTGAACTTCCATACAGGTGAAGAACCTTTATGACTTCGCATCAGCTTACCGAATCTACAAAAGATTAGATCATGATTTGCTAAATCCTTTTGGATTCACTGAGCCGATACGAAACCCCAAATGCTCTTCACCTAGATACAGGCTCCGCAATGAATCAATTTATTCAGAATATAGATGAAAAAATACTGTTTGTATAATGAAAATCGAATGGCTCGTCGATTCAAGTAAACATTACTAAGTGTGCGAAGACCAAGTAACTTCATCAGCAATAAGTATGGTGTATAGAAGTCGTTGCAAGCATACAGAAAAAAAATTCATACTGTTCGATATCATTTACTATGTAAGTATATTTGATTGCCAACATTCTCATACTAATCAAGTCGAAAACAACTGAATTAGAAAAATATTATAAAAGGCAATTCGTTCTGTGCATGACGAGAATAAACATGCAAAATATTCAAAGGATCATTCATTGATAAATTCTCTGTAGAAATGCTAAATGTCCTGCTATTCAACTTAAATCTTTTCATAGACTATGTAGAAAAATCATAATGTATAAATTTTCACCTTGAGATATTGGCTTTCAATAAGGAATTAAAATTTCTAAACATATTTAATTGTTGAATTTTCTTTCAAAAACACTTTTGATTTAAAAATATTGAATGCATTAATCCATTCTTTCTTACAGTAGTTGAAGTTCACAAATACAATGAAAAATGGATAATAATGAACCATTCATAGTCAACAACATCGATAATTTCAGACACAGCACCGAAACAGAATCGGTAGCTGATAGTAGCTCAAACTATGCCCAATACCGTACCAAACAAGTATCAACATTATCAAAAGAAGTCATCACAAAATCTACTACCACTACACCTGAAACTTCCTCGGAAGCCTTACGAACGCGTCGCAGAAGAATCATGCAAAATTTTCTTCTAGTTTGGCTCGATATCAATATAAATAAGAGTAATGATGATTTTCAACATTCTTTCACCCAACTTCGAACCATTGTCAATACATTAGAATACTTTTCTGACGCTGATAAATGCGTTGAATATTTGAGAAGTCTCGAAAATGAAAAAGCCTTTATAATTATCTGTGGGGCCTTCACCGAAAATATTGTGTCCCTCGTCCACGATCTGCCTCAAGTCGATACCATCTTTGGTTTATATAGCAATAACGAACAACAACAAGAATGGTCAAAAGAATGGCCAAAAGTTGAAGGCGTGCACGATTCACTTCAGTCTGTATGCAAATCATTAAAAAACGTTGCCCTCAAAAGCGACCATAATGCGATACCGATGAGCTTCGTTCCGGAACAAATCATAGCAGCCACAACCTCCGGTGAACAGAATCTCGATCGTCTGGACCCTTCCTACATGCATTCAATGTTATTCAAAGATATACTTTTTGAAATCGAGGAAGATGAGACAAAAGCCATGAACGACCTGGTGACCTATTATCATAATCAAGACGTTTCTGAGGTCACTTTGGAGAAATTTCAGCGTGAATACCTTCAGAACTCTCCTGTTTGGTGTTACACCCGTGCCACTTTCCTCTTTGGTACGCTCAACAAAGCTTTGCGTTTACTCGATATGGAGACAATGATAAAAATGGGCTTTTTTATTCGTAATCTGCATCGACAGCTTCAACGACTGCACAAAGAACAATCGCGTACCCTTGCGGAAAATTTTATTGTTTATCGTGGTCAGGTGCTCACACAAAAGGATTTTCAACGTTTACTTGGTACGAAAGGTGGGCTCCTATCATTCAACAACTTTTTGTCAACTAGTAAACAAAAAGATGTAGCTATGTTCTTCGCTCCAAGTGCTCCGTATGAAAACGAAGATATTGTGGGTGTCCTGTTTTTGATTACAGTCGATCAAAGTAGAGTATTAGCATCGTCTAATTCATTTGCCGTGATCGATGATTACAGTGCTCACCCACAAGAAGAAGAAATACTTTTTACAATGCACACCGTTTTTCGTGTGGTCGATATTAAACAAGTCGACAGCTACAATCGTCTATGGGAAGTACAATTGACTATGACAAGCGACGATGATCCACAACTTGCTGCTCTTAGTCACCGAATGAAAGAAGAAATCAACGGTAAAGGATGGCATCGAATGGGCAAACTGATGCTCCAAGTCGGTCATTTCAATCAAGCTGAAGAACTCTACAATGAATTACTCGAGAATGCTTCTGATGACGGTGATAAAGGATTTATCTACAATCAACTCGGAGAAGCAAAACTATATCAAGGTAAATATAATGAGGCAGCCTTATTTTACGAAAAGTCACTTGAATTGTGCCAAAGAACCGTTCCGGAAGATCATCCTGACTTGACAGCCTCCTATCACTGCATCGCTCTAGTGTATGACAGCATGGGTGACTACTCGAAAGCACTTGAATTTTACGAAAAAGCACATCAAATCTATGAAAAAGCTGTGCCTCCAAATCAATTTGATTTGGCTATTTCCTTCAACAACATCGGTCTAGTGTATTACAATATGGGTGACTACGCAAGAGCCCTTGAATTTTACGAAAAAGCAAACAAAATAAATCAGCAAACACTCCCTGCAAACCATCCACACATAGCAGCTGATTACAACAACATCGGTTTAGTCTATAACATGATAGGTGAATACTCGAAAGCACTTGAATTTTCTGTGAAAGATTTGGAAATAATGAGGAAAACGCTGCCATCGAATCATCCAGATATAGCAATGTCATACAGTTCGTTGGGAAAAATTTATCGCAATATGAAAAATTATTCCAATGCATTAACCTATTTTGAAGAGAGTCTGACTATCCGGGAACAAGCGCTAGCAGAAACACATCCTAGCCGAGCTGTCACATATAGTGATATTGGTGATGTTCATCGACTAATGGGTGAGTATGAAAAAGCACTCACATTTCATCAAAAGTCTTTAAAAATTCAAGAGAACGTTAAGTGTAATCCTCTTGAATGTGCAAGAACATATAAAAATTTAGGTGAAACTTATCGTGAAATGAGCGATTATGTAACAGCATTAACATATTTTCAAAAAGGATTAAAAATATATGAAGAAAAACTTTCCAAAAATCATTCTGATTTCGCTGTTATATATCACAGTATGGCAAAATTATATTTTTCTACTGGTGAATATACTCGGGCGATGGAAAATGTTCAACAAGCTGTAGACATCGGACAAAAGAAATTATCTTCAAGTCATCCTCATCTATTAGAATATAGGGAAACATTTGAAAAAATTCGAAAAACACATTGAAATATGTTATTTGCCATTTTCTCATATTTGCCCAATAAAATTTGTTTGCTGATTAATCACTACTTAATATTTGCATACGAGCGAGCAAGGAGACTGTCTAATGTCCTGAGGCATATGTATATGTCGCAGGGTATATTGAAATCTAGTTGAGATTGGAATGAAATGTTTTTGTTTGTTTATCTGTGCATTTCATTATGTTTTACCTGGTATTTGTTGTTTCTGCTACTTAAATTAAAGTGTAATTTTATTTTGAGTACTTGAGATACACAAATAACCAATCTTTCAATATATATTGATTGCAATTTTATTTGCTTAGTAAANCTAAATTTCAATTGCTTTCATTTTGGTTCGTTTTATAGTTATTTGTTGCTAATTTTTCAAGTGCTCGGGACATGGGGATATACTATAATTGGCTAGATTTCAATCGCTTTCATTTTCGTTTGTTTGAAATTTATCTATTGCTAATTTTTCGAATCCTCGGGACATGGGGACATTCTATGATTGGCTAGATTTCAATTGCTATTATTTTCGTTGTAACCTACAGCTGAATGACATTCTGCAATTTTTGCAAATATATTTGCACGAGTAATAAGTGGTAAATTCTTTTTTTTAACATATACTAACTCTGATGAACCGATGTGAATCAAATGAAGTGTTTCTTTTACCCAGAATTTAAATCTTGGTGATACGCTCATATCTTTTGATTTTAAAACATTTACAATATTGGAGTACATATCATTTTTGATCGTATATTTAATACGCCTATTTTCACTAAGTGTATTGATGTATGTTTGTAGTTTAGGATTGAAAATATCCATTTTTTTCGGAAAAAAATTCATAGAAGAAGAAAAAACAATGATTCTAATTAGAAAACAACAGACATGAGACAATTTGATTAACCTCTTGTTTCATAGTGACAGACACCTATGTATTAATTAAATTAACACATAGTAATCTCTGAAAGAATTTACTACACAGCAATTTACTTTTTTTTAACGAACATATTTTCAATATAAGCAGTTGACTTTATTTTTTTTTTATAATAATATGCTACAGACCAGGAGGTCAAAAAAAAAAGAAGTCGCTATATCTTCAAAATAAGAACAAAAGATAAAAAAAAAACATTAATTATCTGATGACTCATAATTTGTTCATGAAATTTCGTTCTGTTTGTGCATTCCAATCTCAACTAAATTCCCATGTCAGCTGTGACATATATATAGAGAGGACTGTAACGGTTTTTGACCATTATGGTTCATGTCCTCTAAAATTATCCTATTCGCTATACTCGTGTGTTTCTGCATTGACCTTGCAGCTCTTCCCTCTTTGTTTTTATCCATTCATGCGTAATCAATCTCTGTTATTTGAAAAAATGCCATCGAAGGAAATGTGCGACTCGAAATGTGTATCTTATCTTGAAATTGTGTTGAAATGATATCCCATGTAGTCGATAATGTAAAATGATGGACATTATATTCCATTATTTTCATAAATAATATATTACATAGTGGAATTATAATGGAATCGAATGAATTAAAAATTCTCAAGCTCTCAGTACATTTTATTCTATTATACTTTCAAATTCTTCCCATGGGATGAAAAATTAAGATATATTCACTGCGAAACGCGTTAATGCTGACCGATTTAATATGTTTCGCAGCGTTTCCTATGGTAACACAGGCGTAAAACCAATTTTCCAATTTACTCAAAACGCGTTTGGAAGCCAC
The DNA here is from genome assembly GCA_900239745.1 of Rotaria magnacalcarata. Lineage (NCBI taxonomy): Eukaryota > Metazoa > Rotifera > Eurotatoria > Philodinida > Philodinidae > Rotaria > Rotaria magnacalcarata. The sequence goes on along the minus strand of OENM01001180.1, from coordinate 3,468 downwards.
TATTTCAGGATGAAAACGAAAAGTATATCATCTCGTGGTGTCTTTAACCGATTCAGAAGCTACGGAACGCATTAAACCGGCCAGCATTAACGCGTTTTGCAGCATTGAAAAGTAACGAAAATTTTCCCATGGATTATACATTGTATGTATTGCAGGGAAATAACGGTAAAATTTCAAATAATTCATTAAATAATAATTGATTGTTGGGAATTTTTTCCATTATTTCCCAGCAATGCATTATAAAGCATGAAATAGGTTGCATTCTTATTGCATTTCGTGCATTATTTATGAAAAGAATGTCTATTATTTTACATTATCGGCTACATGTGAATTATTTTAATCACGGCAAAAGGACATAGAAAGAAAAGAAAAAAACGGTGGCGAGCACACTTATGAAAAAATACTGCTATATAATGAAAATGATAGGGTTCTTTGATTCAAGTAAATATAAGTGGGGAAAATCCAAGCAATTTTGCCAACGATAAATACGGCGTACAAGTTGCTGCAAACATACAGAAAAATAAACCGCTCTCTTCAGTATCAATTACTTTGTAAGTAACTCAATAATATTTAATTTCCAACATTCTTAGACTGTTTCAAGTTCACGATAGATCAATGTGAAAAATATTCAAAAGATCATTGACTGATGAATTGTCTGAAGAAATGGATAATACCCTACTATTCAACTTAGATATCCTCTAAGCTATATTGAAAAGTCATATTTACATGACTTTGTTTACCGATAGATTATTTTTCATAAAGTATGAAGCGTGTGGTACATTCAGCTGCTAAATTTTCTTTCAAAAACAGTTTTGATTTACGTATTGAATACATTATAATGCATTCTTTTTTTTTATAACAGTTGAAGTTTATAAATAAAGACAACATGGATAAGAATCAATCAAGCACGACTAGTCACGTTGATAATACTGGATGCAGTACCACGACAGAATCATTCACAACTAGCAACTCAAACTGCACCCAATTCAATGCCAAGGAGGTGTCAGCATTATTAAAGCAAGTGACCACACAACCTTCTGACATAGCAGATCCAGCTTCGTCAGAAGTCTTTCAGTCACGCTCTGGAAAAAATGTGCAAAATTTTCTTCTAGTATGACTCAATGCCAACCTAGATAAGCACAGTGATTATTTTCAACGTGCTCTGACACAACTGAGAACCATTGTCAATACATTAGGATTGTTCTCTGATCCGGATCAATGCGTTGGCCATTTGCAAACTATCGAAGAAGAAAAAGTCTTTTTGATTATCTCCGGAGCATTTGGTGAAAATATAGTTCCCCACATTCACGACATGCCTCAACTTGATACTATTTTTGGTTTCTATAACAATATGGATGAACATCCAGACTGGCCGAAAAAATGGCCAAAAGTTAAAGGCATCTATAGTTCAATTCAACCGATATGTAAATCGCTAGAAGACATCGCTCGCGAATGCAATCATAAAGCTGTACCGATGAGATTCGTTCCAAACAAAATCATAGCACCCACAAACTCGTCTCAATAGAACCACAATCAGTTGGAGCCTTCCTACATGTATTCAATTTTATTTAAAGAAATACTATTGAAAATCCAGGAAGACGATACGAAAGCTTTAAATGAATTTGTGACTTATTGTCGTAATCAAGGCATTTATGAATCCCAATTGGAGAGTTTTCAGTGTGAATACCGTGAAAAATCTCCCATCTGGAGCTATACCCGTTTCGTTTTTCTCTACAGTATGCTCGAAAAGGCTTTATGTTTATCAGATATGGAAGCAATGATAAAAATGCGCTTTTTTTGTGCGTAATGTGCATCGACAAATTGAGCAACTACATAAAGAGCAAACGCGTATGTATAATGAAAGCTTTATTGTTTATTGTGGCCAGGGACTCACTCAAAAGGACTTTCAACGTCTACTTGGTACAAAAGGTGGACTCCTGTCATTCAACAACTTTTTGTCGACTCATAAAGCAAGAGATGTAGCTATGCTTTTCGTTCAAAGTCTTCGTTATGAAAATGAAGAAATCGTGGGTGTTCTTTTTTCCATCATAATCGATCAAAGTGTCAATTTAGCTTCGACTAGTCCGTTCGCATTTATTGCTGATTACAGTTGTTTTCAAGATGAAGAAGAAATACTTTTCTCCATGCATACTGTATTTCGTGTGGTTGATATTAAATTGATAACGAATAATACTAGTCTTTACGAAGTACAATTAATAGCTACATCCGACACTGATCCACAACTCTCAGCTCTTACCAATCACATGAGGGAAGAAATCAGCGGCGAAGGACGGTACCGGATGGGTGAATTAGTGCTAAAAATGAGTTATTCGGATCTAGCAATGGAGGTGTTTCAGGTGATAAGCAAAAACGTTGAAATTTTTTATGTCAAATGAAAGCTCTCATCATGAAACCAACATGGTTAAAATATTAGCGACTGTTGGCTTCACTAGAGGGAGATATTCGATTTTTACGTTACTGACAATAGGGGTTCATAGGAACAATAAGACTATTTGTATTCATTTTTTTAATCAATCAACTGAATAATTTAATAGTAGGCTACCAGAATCTTTCTAAAATTTCTTCATATCATTAGTACCACATTGATTTGGATATCTTCTATAAGGTAAGTAGTATCGAAATATTGTACATAAATATCAACTAATACTTATCGAAACGTTGAACCTATGGATAATTCCTGTAGTTTTATTTCAACTGAAAACAATGTGTTATATATACTATTTAAACAAATGCGCTACAAGTGCAGATGTAGCTGTTCAATGAGATGATAATAACAAAGAGCTTTTCTGCACCAAGCACACATTAATATTGTTCGTTCATTACAATTGCTAGTTGAACAATATAGATCAAAGAACTCGAAACAAACGTCTTTTGGCTTTTCAATCTGTCCAACTGTTGCATTTGTTACTCCAGCTTGTATAAATCCATTCTGAATGAGATTTGTAAATTGTGGGATTGATAATTGATTGTGAATAACAGCATCAGTGTTGATGAAACATTGACGATCACTTATAGTAATTTCTAGACGATCGATAAGAACATAGTGTTCCATTTTGTCATGACTCACTCGCCATGAAAGAAATAAAGAAATATCTTGCGATTGAATATAACCGGTTCCGAGCTCAATCAAAACAGAGTCGTTTACGATCGGAAAATAGACCGTAACCATTGCAAAAACACGGTACTTACGGTCGTACACGATTTCAATACGATCCACTTTCCGTCCGTATTCAGCCGTATTTTCAGGCGCCGTAACACGAACCGCAATTTATCCGTTTCGCAAATGCACAGTACACCGATAGAATACGTTGTCTTACCATCACCGGCTAGCACGCCGTGTTTATAACAAAAACTCTCCGAATCTAACTCGGCTCGGTGTGGGTGCGGATTAGGGGGATAGTGTCGGTGCCGAAAGATGATCTTAACACCCACACCCACACCCACACC